>MEHQ01000486.1:122318-169960 GCA_008828725.1 Saccharina japonica
GGGGGGGGGGGGGGGGGGCGGGGTTGGGTGTATGATGTCCAAATCCCCGGCCGCCCCTGTGACCAAAGGTACGTGCGATATTTCAGTACACGATCGGCCCAGCGCACACATTACAGGTCACTCAAGCACAAAGTGCCCCGGTTCCAGCAAACCGTGACCTGCGATGAGGAGCATACGCCCTGTGTATAACTTGCTTCGTCCATTTGTCATATCGATAACTTCATGGCGGTTTGGTCTGGGATAAGGAAACAGCGATAGGTTTATCAAGACGTTCAATACTTGCGGCGAGCCTCCACAGCGATCGGAGGGCGGGTTTGACCGTATTTTCTGTCAGCCATGGCCATATAACACTTTCGAAGACCTTTCTTTGTCAATGTATTGCTATGTATGCAACGATGAGGAGCATCTGCATAAAACTACGAACGATATTGTTGAGGGTTTTGTAGGATAAGGAAACAGCTATAGGTTTCTCAAGACGTCCAACACTTGCAACACGCTCCCACAGCGATCGGAAAACGGGTTTGGCCGTCTTTTCTATCATACATGGAGCATACAGCCCCTTCGCATACGTTTCTTTGTCCATGCATTGCTATGTTTGCAGCGACGAGGAGCATCTGCATGGCTCCAAACGAAATGTCGTTGAGGGTTTTGTAGGATAAGGAAACAGCGATAGGTTTCTCAAGACGTCCAGCATTTGCAACGCGCCCCCACAGCGGTCGTAGCACGGGTTTGGCCTTGAAATCTGTCAGCCATGAGTACATAGGGCCTTCACAGACCTTTCTTTGACAATTTATTGTTGTGTATGCGGTGATGAGGAGCATCTGCATGGCTCGAAACGCAGTAGTGTCAAGGGTTTTGTGTAGGATAAGGAGACACTGATTTTTTATTCAAGACGCCCAGCACTTGCAACACGTCCCGAAAAAGATCGGAGAACGGGTTTGACCGTGAAACCTGTCAGCCATACGTACATAGGGCCTTCACAGAGTTTCCTTTGACCATTTATTGTTATGTTTGCGGTGATGAGGAGCAGCTGCATGGCTGCAACCACAGTATTGTTGAGGGTTTTGTGTAGTATAAGGAAACAGCGATAGGTTTCTCAAGACGTCCAACACTTCCATCGCGCCCCCACAGCGATCGGAGAACGAGTTTGACCGTCTTTGCTGTCAGCCATGGGCACATACCACCTTCGTAGACTTTTCTTTGTCCGTTTATTGATATGTATGCAGCGATGAGGAGCATCTGCATTGGTCGAAACACAGTAGTGTCAAGGGTTTTGTGTACGATAAGGAAATACTGATTTGTGATTCAAGACGCCCAACACTTGGAATGCGCCCCCACAGCGATCGGAGCACGGGTTAGACCGTCTTTGCTGTCAACCGTGGGTATATACCACCTTCGTAGATTTTCTTTCTCCGTTTATTGTTAGGTATGTAGCGATGAGGAGCATCTGCATGGCTCGAAACGCAGTATTGTTGAGTGTTTTGTGTAGGATAAGGAAACACTGATTTATTATTCATGACGCCCAACACTTGCATCGCGCCCCCACAGCGATCGGAGCACGCGTTTTACCGTCTTCGCTGTCAGCCATGGGCATATACCTCCTTTGTAGACTTTTCTTTGTCCGTTTATTCTTATGTATGCAGCGATGAGGAACATCTGCATGGCTCGAAACACAGCATTTATGGTTTCGTGTAGGAGCACGGGTTTGACCGTTTTTTCTGTCAGCCATGGGTATATGCCTCCTTCGTAGACTTTTCTTTGTCGATGTATTGATATGTATGCAGCGAGGAGGAGCATATGCACGGCTCGAAACGCAGTATTGTTGAGTGTTTTGTGTAGGATAAGGAAATATTGATTTATTATGCAAGACGCCCAACACTTGCAACGCGTTCCCACAGCGATCGGAGCACGGGTTCGACCGCATGGTAAGTCAGCAACGGGCGTATCAAAACTTGCAAACCTTTCCTCGTCCATTCACTTGGTATTTCGCGGTGATGACAAACATCTGCATGGCTTCAAATTCAGTGCTGCCGACGGCTTTGGCTAGGACATGGAAAAAGCGACATTGTTTTGCTAGACGTCCAACACTTGCAACACGCGCGCACAGCGATCGGAGAACGGGTTCTACCGTAATTGCTGTCAGCACTACCCCGTCGTAGACGTTTTCTGTGTCAAGTTTTGTTATATATGCGACGATATGAGGAGCATCTGCATGGCTCAGAGCCTGCATGGGTCCGAGTTCAGTGTTTTTGACGGTTTTAGGTATGATGAGGTAATACGGATAGGTTTCTCATGACGTCCAACGCCTGTAACGCGCGACCACGGCGATCGGGGAACGGGTATGACAGTGTTTTCGGTCAGCAATGGGTACATAACCCCCTCGGAGACTTTGTTTCGACCAGTTATTGTTGTCTGTGCGGCGATGAATCTGCGTGGCTCCAAGTGCAGTCGTATTGTTGACGGCTTTGGCTAGGACAAGGGAACATCTGTATGTTTTTCAAGACGTCCAACACTTGCAACGCGCGCCGACAGCGATTGGAGAAGGGGTTTGGCCGTTTTTTCTGATTGGTCAATGGCCACATAATAACCCCTTTTAGAGTTTCCTTTTTTCGTTGTCTTTTTATTGGTATGTAAGTATGCGGCGATTGATAAGCTAACTATAACGCTAACCCTAACCCAGCCCTAACACATCACCACGCAATTCCACCCGATCGGAGTCGTCCAAGCAATGTGGTGGTGCGGATACCAAATTCTGCACAACACGCCAAGCAACTGCTAGACGCCTCTTATCAAGGAGTTATATACGCTATACGTAGCCTTTCCCAAGTATTCAGTCATTTCATTTCATTGTGTATCCTTTATTTCTTTAATACTATTTGTTGTGTTGTTACATTACGCGAGACCGATGGACCCCGCTGCTTGCAAAAAAAACAGTGCAAAATTGAGAATTGACCGATCGGCAGACTCTACGACTACTGACGCATGATTCTTCTCAACGGTTTATAAAATGTGGAAAAACCATGATGTACTACTGCTGCTACTGGTATTGCGACGTGTTGCTACTTATTATTATGCTGCTGCTTGTGCTGCTGCTGCTGCAGAATGCTGCTGCTGCTGCTGCTGCCAAGCAGATGCTGCTGCTTTTTCTTGTGTTCCTTGCACTCGGGCCATAACTTGCGGAGGACCGTGGTAGCTGCCGCTCTCGGCAGGTATTGAATCTTCGCTCTCGGCAAGCGTTGAATTGCCACGAACCAGCACCTTGCTCGCTTGGTTTGCAGCATGATTCCGCCGCTTGCAATGATTCGTAGTGCGTACAGTATGTCCGTTATGAAAACCACTCTTACTTTAGATGAGCTTGCGCTGCCAGTCGGAGTTATCAGTGCAATTCCTAGCAAACTCATCGGGACGGTTTTACACAGTTACGAGCTGGAGCCTCCGTGCTGCAGTCGCATCGCAGCATCCGCTCGATCTGGTCGTCCGCCAAGCGTTTCAGGGTATAGCACGGTGCCGAAAAAAATACCGGTACAGACCCGCTCCTCTCTGTAGGTAGTATAAATTTGTACAGCAGCAGTAATTTAGCATTGATGCCCTCACGATGTTCTCCACGTGGCTATGGCACTGCTGTACAACGGTTGGCTTACAGAGGAGACACCTTCTACACTATGTCTCCGCGTGGCGGGCGTTGGAAAGAGGGCGTGGGCAGCTGCAGAGACGGCCGTAGACGCTTGTGGAGTAGGCTCCCTGCTGGCACCTCTGCTGGCGCCTAGCGACGCCTAATTTCGACGGTTACGGGGTTGTGAACCCCACTTCCCTAGTTCTTGGAGATGATCCACGGCCATCACCTCGTGAACTCCTCATCAGTAACTATCCTCCGGTCCAATTAGACCGGAGACTCAGACAGCATAATCCCAAAAATGAAGCCCGATTTTCAAGATAATAGGCGGGACAAAAATGCCCCCAGTTTTCAAGTTACTCAGCGTGACAGAACAGTGACCCCCGAAATCAAGTTAATAAGTGTGACAGAAAAGTGACCCCTGAAATCACACCACGGGTACCCCCTTGTCCCCTCGACCTTCAAAGCTCGTTCTTGGCGTACAGCAGCGGCGTCGCGACAGTTTTTGCACGTCTCGACAGCCAAGCACACACCATGCGCCTCGGCGGAGTATCAGCAACAGAGGAGGGATGTGTGCGACACGCCGAGGACAGCAGCACAAACAGAGCAGATCAGCACGCAAACACGCCGAGCACTGAGTGACCTTGAGGAGTTCCACATCTGTGATGAATATTGTTTGCGCAGGGGGAAGGGGGGTTGTGATTATCTTAGAACTGCGAAGGTCGCGCTGGTATGAGTACATGCAACGCCTCGCCACGTGTATGAGTACATGTCACGCCTCACTAGACCGTCTCGCCGGCTCGCATCAGCAACGGTTACTCTGAATCGGTACAGCAGCAGCAGCAGCACAACGGCAGTAGTACAGTACAGGACACCCAACAAGAAACAAGGAATATGGTCCAGGGTCGATTTGGTATTTGAGAGAGGGTGCTTTCTACACTAATTTCAAGATAACGACTCCGGAATTTCTTATTTTCCTCGAAATCTCAGCCTGGCTTTCTCATTAGCCTGTTTCTTATTAGATGTCCCTTACGTCAACGCTCGGATGCTTCGCTGTGTCCAAATACAAACTAATACCAAGACAGGTCGACTCGAGCGCACTCGGCGCGTCGCCGCCAGACCAGATGCAGCCAACGTGGCTTCCGACCCTTGGATTCTACGCCTAGTACAGCGCACTTCGCGCGTCTCTTCGCGGCGCCAAACCACAACAACAGCAGCAGTTAGTTGGTCCTCTGTTTATTCAAATATCGGCACGTACTACAAGTCGACCTGCCTTGGTATTTTGTATTTTGACACAACGAAGCATCCAAGCGCCGAGCGTTGACTGGCTGTATGTACTGCGACTGCTACTGCTGCTGCTGCTGCTGCTGCTGCTACTGCTGCTGCTGCTGCTGTAAAGTCTACGAGTATGGAGAGGCGCGCGCCGAGTGCGCTTCCCTTCGTATTTAGGCCCGAGGCCGCACCAGCCGGCTGTAGTTTGGCGCTGGCGTATAGCTAGAGGTTGGCCCCTTACATGTAATACCCGGGTACCCGACGGGTATACCCGGTCGGACCCTACCCGTTCAACGGGTAGGGTCCGACCTCAATGCCCGCGGGTATTTGGACCCTACGGGTAATGACGCCACGGGTACCCGGGTACCCGCTCGTTTTGACGAACCCCGGTTCAGTAGTTTTCCGTAATATCTTTAGAAAACTTATTCAAATGAGCACTAGACACTCAAAGCTCGACTCTGACCAAGACGGACATATAATCGGTACGCAACATGCTCGTAGGAACTTAGGAAAGCCAGCGGGTACCTGGGCACCCGGGTACCCGGATACCCGCCGGTACCCGTCCATTTTGCGGAACCCCGATTCACTATTCTTCCATAATACCCTAGAAAACCGACTTAAACGAGCACTGCACACTCGACACTCACCGTTGACGGATACTGCTTCCATCTTACACGAGGTAAGTGCTGGAGTCTTCTATGGGGGGGTTCGTTGACCTTCTATGGGGGGGTTCGTTGACCAGCGTCCCGGTGTTTGTACAGTTTTGACCAAGCCCCCAAACATACCAGTAACCTAATAACATGTCTATAAGCGTGACTTATGTACAATAAAACACAAATCAGGCGGCTTGAGTATCGAATCGAAAAACAAATCTCTTTGTGATTATCTGTTTCTATATCGAGCAGCAGTAGAATGCATATTTCTCCACTCTATCTGGAAGAATGACGCGTGTGTCGAGGCTCTGTCTCTGTGGAGAGAGATGGCAGAGGTGGCACCGAAGTGTCTGTAAAGATCACTTGTGAAGAAGAAGAAAAGTCATGGTTTGAAAAGGCGCTTATTTGGCCAGAGTGGAAAGAAAATTGAACTCGCGTTGATCAATGGAAAAGGAAGAAGAGAAGAAGAGAGAAGAGAGGAGTAGAGTCGAGTAGAGTGATCGAGGTGGGGGATGCCTGCACCTGATCATCTCGGTGCAATGCCCATGGTACGGGCAGTTACATTCTATCGTATTGTGTACCGCTCCCTACAATGTTCTGTACAACGTTATAGTCACGTTCTAGCAACGTTCTCACCACCGTTCCTGATGAAGATGCTTTCGACATACAATGCGGCGCACTACGACTAAGACAAACTCGTAATCTATCCGCATATTGCAATTACCCGAATATCTAGACTAAGATACTCATATACTCGTATCAGTGCGTAGTGACTGCACATCACAATAGATACGTATGGATCTCAAGGTCCATATGCTAACACGCCCCCGTGATGAAAGTCAGTAGCTAGAGTAATGCCTACGGTGTAGAAACCTAATACTCAAAAATAAAACTGAACGAGTGAAGGATGAAAGAATGATACAACATATTCAGTCCTGCGTGAATGAAGCGGCAATATGGAAAACAGTAAACACAAAGTTCACTAAATACTCAGTCCCGTGTGATGACGGTGACAATATGGTTGTACTCATGTCAAAGCAGCTAGTCGTGGTTGTGTATGACCACTGAGTCATAGTGCATGACCACTGAGTCATAAACTACAATGCAAAGCATATATTTTTTTCTGCTGTACTTGCAACCCGCCCCCTCAATTGAATGCTACGATAACAGAGCTACGGAAAAGTACTTAAACTTGCAGAAACAAAGAAAATCGGTGGGTGTGTATCCAGACAAAAATAGCAATGACCTACTGTATGTACCAGTACGTGTGAATACTTATTTGTCCAGCAATCAACATTGGATAGTTGACGAGACATTTGATAAAACTGAGACGTGTGTCCAGTGTGAAGGATAAACGTGCGTACGTACTCATATGAACCCTACAGAGTAGTACCTGGTGTAAGCAAAGCCAAAGAAGGAAACAAATCGTGGTGTGAATACCAGCGATGTATACTCTAGAAAAGAAGCGTCAACCCGTATGGTGGGTGTTCAACTCGCCCCCTTAATAGATAACTAGAACAACATGAAATCGAAGTAGAAACTGATGACATTCGTCAAGTGCAGCTAAAAGTGCACTGTTCAGTTGTGTACATGTATGTACGTACGTACTCGCAATAAGATTAGGAGTACAGATAGTACGGCAATAGACTACGTTGGGCGCAATCGTATCCCAAATAGTCTCGTGGTGCTGTGGTGATGACCAGCGAGCTATATCCTTGCAAATAAAACGTAAGAAAGTATCTGAGGACCAACGCCCAAACGGGTAGGGTGGATCGTAAATGATCCGAGTCTGGCGGGAAGGCTTCTTGGCCTGGGTTTTTGTTAGTGGATGAGCTTCGGCAAGTTCCACACTACCCGGAGAGTTTACTCTTCGGGTGGCTATCCCCACCGCACCGGGCCCCTTCGGGGGTCAGGTCGGGTCAACATGCTCAAGTCTCCGGAGTCGTAAGCAGCAAGGGCTGATACTTCCGAGGGGGCATGGAGTGAATTGACACACGACACGAAGTGAGACGTGGAAGTGTGGAGGGCGTAAGCTTTATTTTTACCCATCCGCCGGAGGATAAAAAAAAACAAAAAAAGTAAGAAAGTATCTACTGTACCTATGCTACGCCCCCCCCCAATGGATCCTAGGACAGGAAATCGAACCGTGGACGTATACTCGTACAGGTATGTGTCCAACTACATACTGATATGTGTATAATACACTCAGCACTGTGAGTGTGTATTTAGGATATGTACTCAAAGAAAAGAAAGCTGTGGAAAGCTAAAGAACAACTATTACAAGGCAGATGTTTATCCTTGACGGCATACAGCTGTGCGCATCATGTGTGATCTCGTGTGAAAACCTCTACGTACAGCAAAGAAGCAAAGCCGACAGAGAAAAAGTACATAAAAAGACACCCCTTACCCACAAAAACACAGATAAAGAAAAGACGGAAAAGGGCTACGTCGTACAGCAGTACAATACAGCTGTAGTACTTGGTTGTTGCTGCTCATGATGATGCCTATCTTCGTTTCCGTGCCGTTGTTGCGTAGGCCTTGTTGAACATGTAGTAGTAGTTGGAGAAGAAGTGGTTCTGCTGCAGAATATCTTGTATGAAGAAGAGCAGACCAAACGATGTACGTGTAGACGAAGATGGCTGTGAGATTATGTTGATGATGGCGATGGGGGCCTGAACAGGTTGTGAAGCTCTGTCCTCGCTGTCGTCCGTAGTGTTGTCCTGGGCCGTGTTGCTCGAAGTGTGCGAGTGCAGGTTGAGGTCGTTGTTGGGTTGGACGGCGTTTTCAGGCGTGATAGCAAATTTGCCAGGAACGCAACCAAAATATGTTGGAACTCCCTACTTGTTTGGGAAACAATCAGCAAACTCCCCCTAGAGTGGTGTTCTCGTTTCGGCTTAGATGTCACCGAATACGTAGCTGGTCCCCAATGCGCTGGAGATGGCGATGGCTAGCCGCTTGATGAACGCTTCGATGGTGATGCTGTGGAGCTGAACCCTGGTGAGATCTCGTGCGGCCGTCTTGTCGTCTCCGATTCTTAAAGAAGGACTTGAAAAACAAATTATAAATGAATTGCTGCGGATGACCTGAAAATGCTGCTGAGTAGAAGCTGCAGGACTGCTGTTGTAGGTGTCGATGCCTTCTCGAAGCAGTGATGTTGCAGCTTGTGCAGCAGTAGTCGAAGTAGCTGTAGATCCTGGCGACATAAACTGAAGAAGTTGCGAAGATGAAGCGCTGAGGATACCTTCTGAAATCAACGATGATGATGATGGCGAAGCTCAGCAGCTACCGCAAGTAGCAGATGCAGAACTTGAAGTCCCCTATGATGTTGGAGGAGCTAGCTCCTTGTAAAGCAAGAGGTGTTGCCCGTGTCCCAAGCTGATAGTTGCAGATAAACCGACAGGAGTTGACTCCCGTGGCAGGCTAAGTTGCCGAATCATCAACGGCCTAGCTGCGTGATGCAACGCTTGTTGGCCTTCTCCCCATATGGAATAGACGAGGATGATTTTTCCTCCCGAGTCTTAAGTCGTGCTTTCGCCTAAAAGCGTGAAGCCGTTGCTGGAAAAGGATGCCTAAATGGAGGCAGGAGGTAATCCCCCTATGCTACGCTGCGTAGCAGATTCGTCAGCGACCTGGCTGGTATGATTCAACACGTGTAGCTCTACTCGGCGATACTTGCACGAGGATACATCTATTCGTACGTACTTCGTGCGTAGTAGCTCGAAGAAACGGTTTTGATAACGACCTCGTGCGTTTTTTATTAGCGTGAAGCCGGCTCGAAACTAACTTTAGTGGTGATGGCTGAGAAACAGAGGTCTTGTAACGCTTCTTCGTGCTTTACAGCGTGGAAGTAGTGCAGAACTATCTTCGCGTGTGATGAGCAGACATTGTTTCGTGACTTGTTTCGCGCTTACAGCTTCAAAGTATCATAGTATCGAAAACAAAGCTTTGCGTGTGATGTTACAAAAATAGTCGGTGGCAAAGTTTTGCAATTACAGATTGAAAACGATGTTTAATGTACGAGTACGAGTTTCGCGCACAGAAGCGTGAACTCGGACTCACTACTCGTACGTGCTACCCGCTTAAAAGCGTGACATCAGTCTCCTTACCTGTTTCGCGCGTAGAAGCGTCAAAGCAGTCTTCCTTCTAGTAACCCCGTTAAACGAACTTGATGAAAATCGATGATGAGATTCGATGTCGATGCTGTCGAGTAGATGATAATCTTCTGAGTTTTTAGAGCAGAAACCGTATTCCTCCGCAGTGGAAAACTTGATATCTCTTCGAATGCAGAACGTGAGACTTCGTTCCGTGGTGCCAGTCGGTGCGTAGACCAAAGTCGTAGCTCATAACCTGAAAGAATGACGCGTGTGTTGAGGCTCTGTCTCTGTGGAGAGAGATGGCGGAGGTGGCACCGAAGTGTCTGTAAAGATCGCTTGTGGAGAAGAAGAAAAGTTATGGTTTGAAAAGGCGCTTATTTGGCTATAGTGGAAAGAAGATTGAACTCAGGGATATCAAGCGAAAAGGAAGAAGAGAAGAGAAGAAGAGAGAAGAGAGGAGTAGAGTAGAGTAGAGTGATCGAGGTGGAGGATGCCTGCACCTGATCATCTCGGTGCAATGCCCATGCTACGGGCAGTTGCATTCTACTGTAGTGTGTACCGTTCCCTGCAATGTTCTGTAAAATGTTATATTAACGTTCTAGCAACGTTCTCAGCATCGTTCCTGATGAAGATGCTTTGGAAATACAATGCGGCGCACTACGAGTATAACAAACTCGTAATCTATCGGCATATTGCAATTACCCGAATATCTAGACTAAGGGCCGTCTTTAACGACGAATATTTAGCAAATAAATTGCCAAATTTCCATTTTTTGGCAAGTTTTATTTGCCAAAATAACTAAAAACTTGCCAAGTGATTTTCCGGATATTTCAGTATCTGTTCGTTGGCAAGTGTTTGGAAAGCCAAATTTGCTATTCAACTTGCCATTTGCGACCAATCACGCCTACCCAAGACCATGGGAACCACACGCCGTCGCGCTAGACGCACGAGCTGCAGTAACACAGGAAGATACCGAGGGTAAGATCGTAGTGCTGGCGCTCAAGTCACACTTTTGTTTTTTTTCGTGGAAGTGCGCGGAAGTTTCCACGGAAGCTTCCATCGCTTGCACGGAAGCTTCCATCGCTTCCACGGAAGCTTCCACGGAAGCGATGGAAGCTTCCGCGAAAGCGATGGAAGCTTCCGCGGAAGCGACGGAAGCTTCCGCGGAAGCGATGGAAGCTTCCGTGGAAGCGATGGAAGCTTCCGTGGAAGCATGGAAGCTTCCGCGGAAGCATGGAAGCTTCCGTGGAAGCTCGTTGAAGCGAAGTGGAAGTTCTAAACTTCCGCGTTTTGACCGCGAGGTGGAAAGAGCGAGGCTGGGAGTCGACCTTGTGCTTCGCACCTGGACAGGTCTAGGGTGGCTCCATTCGGCTTCGCCTCACTCCGCGGTTTTTATTAAGAAGGCTCTTATGAGAAAACATCCTGGCGGGGCCTGTTTGTGTGGGATCAGGGGTGTGATGCGATCACCCTTTCTTTGGTGGACGAGTGGTGGTGAGCTTCCACGAATACTTCCACGGAAGCTTCCATGACGGCAGCGTCGACATCTTCCGCAGAAGCTCGTACGGCCTGCGTGGAAGCTTACACCGTCCCCGTGGAAGTATGGAAGCTTCCACGGAAATTTCCATGGACTTCCGCGGAAGCTTCCATGAAAGCTTCCGACGCTTCCACGGAAGCTTCCGTCGCTTCCACGGAAGCTTCCATGGAAGCGGTGGAAGTTTCCGTGAAAGCGGTGGAAGCTTCCATGGAAGCTTCCGCGGAAGTCCATGGAAAAAACCAATAGTGGACTAGACCGTGCTGGCAACAGATGATGGTGGCTGACGGCACTGCTGAAGGGGTTGCTGGCGCGGGTGACGAACCGCATGTAGGCGTGGCGCTGGTGCCGTCTGGGGCTGATGCTCAAGTCAATCCCAATCAATAAGTCCCCCCAGCTTTCCCAAGACAACTAACATGTGACTATGACCGCCCTCGAGGGCTGTCCACCTCTGGGACCTGCGAGATGTGCTTGGATCCGTCTCCAGGCCACCCATTCCTCGACGAGGGTGCCGTCTAGCTGTCCGATCCTTGCTGCACGGGGTTTTATAAAAAACCTGAAGGCGTTACGTGGCTCACATAGCAAGTTTCTTACCATATCATCGTGTTTGTCGATAGAAAGTATTTTCCAAGACTTGCCAATTTGTTGTTGTTACAATAGCAAAGTTTTTGGGATCTGCTCGCGTCGTTAAAAACGACCCTATTAAGATACCTTCATACTTGTATCAGTGCGTAGTGACTGCACATCACAATAGATACGTATGGATCTCAACGTCCATGTCCATATGCTAACACTATCACCACTCATCGTGCCACCGAAACAAGAATAAAAATTCAAAATTATCCGGGTACCCGCCGGGTACTTGTCAAAATGGTGATACCCGGCGACTAGGGTAGGGTCCGGCCTCCGAATGTTGGCGGGTACCCGTTCGTGGTGGATACCCTAAGGGGCCGACCTCTACGTATTGCACACACAGGCAGAGCACACCAGCACAGATACCTGAGGCAGTTTAAACGCTGCTTATTTTATGCGAACAATAATGAGTAGTAGAGGCAGGTAGAGGGCAGGTATCGAGACCGCTCGCTATGATAGCTGCTGCGTCGCACATACAGCTCTGTCCCGAAATATAAAAACATTTTAATATAGTTACGTCTTAAGTTCAAAACTTTTCTTATATTTCGGGACGGAGTGGTACCAAGAAGAGCGTAGCAAGAAGCACTGCCCTTGCCTTGCATTCGTGAAGGATCTTAGGGGTCGTTAGGCATTACTTGTGCACGGGACAACGTATATATGGGTCTGACGAACATTACATATAGCAGTACGTAGCGAAAAACAATCGTGCACGCTGGGTGACAATTATTGTACACCCAGATTGCATTCTCACCTTTTTTAGAGTGAACGGGGCATCCTCCATATCGTACAGCTCCTGCTTGAACCGATCAGCACCTCCAACACTCTGATTGACAACAATCTTCTCTTACGATAGATTGAGACTGGAGACAAGCAACGCGGATGATACTCATTCGATTGTGATACAAACACATTGGACAAAACGTGCTCGGCAATAATGTGACCCTTTCTCAACACCTTAGTTTTTTAGTAAGACCGGAGACTAGCAACGCGAATGTTACTCATTCGATTGCGATACCAACACAATGAATGGAACTACACTGCAAAAATCGCTCATAATATATCCTATACTTTATCCAAGATACTTTGTGGGAATGTGTGGTAAAGGCGCCGTGGTGTGGTGGTATTTCCCGCCTGTAGTATGTTCCTAGTTGTGTTCTTGGGGCCCTGCGCTCTGTCCCTTTGAGAGGGTCGAACGTCAGGGCCGGCGCAGGCTGCTCTGCCCCTACACGTACCATCTGCCCAGAGGCCAGATGCACAAGCTTTTGAGTGCGGGCGCGTAGCCACACCACAACAACCCCAGCACCAGACTACATAACAGCAGCAGTAGCTTTGTCTCTGTGGATTCGAGCCCTCGCGGTTACCTGCAGCAGCGAGCAAACCCCGTACTTGCAGTACGAGTGCAGAACAGGTTTTCCTTCAGATCGCACACGGAAAAATATGGCACACTCTGTCCGCCAATATAAGAGATTTTTGATACTCATAACAATACTTAAACAGTCTCTATATTTCCGGACAAAGTGGTACACAGCACTACCACTCTGCCCGGAAATGTAAGAAGTTATTGGTACACGTATTAATACTCATATGGTCCTTCAATTTTCGGACAAAACGGTATTGCGACGTGAAAAATCAACTCAAACCGAAGTCTAAAACCAAGTTACATGAACTCTTCCCTAGGAAAGCATCCCAAAAATTTAATGACTTTAAACATTATCCTCAGGTATAGGATCGGAGCCCCCTTTTAGTTTTGCGAGAGTCGCAATTATTGCTGACATACGAACTTTCAAAGAAGGACTCCTCAGCCCACCGCGGTCCTGTCGCCGAAGCAAGGCAAGAAGCGCGCCAAGCCTCAAGGCGAGGAGTCTGGAAATGGCCGTGTGAGCGCCAAGAGACAGCGAGCCCCGAATCTCCAAGCAGCACGAAGCATGAGCAAGCTCAACGTCCTGCGCGCGGAGATCGTCGCGGACAGGGCTGAATGCACGGCCGAGTGCGAGGCCAAACGGGCGGCGTTGAATGCTAGGGAGAAGGAGCTCGAAAGGTACGAAGACATGATCAACGCGATCGCCGAGCGTCAAAAGCGGAAGCAAGCGAAGCGTGTGGTGAAGGAGAAGGCTAAAGAGGAAGCCCGCATCTCTCGCAGACTTTTTTGCTTCAACCAGACACCTACCTTGTGCGTGCCGCGAGACTTCTTGGACGCGGAGATCGAGAGGGTGAAGCACACCCAGGGCATGATCACTACAGTGCCCCAGTCTCGGTGCATCCTGTTGATGGTCTTTGCGTGCGTGGAGAAAGGCTCGAGCAGCACGGAGGCAAACCAAGAGGTGTGTGGGTATGCGATATGGCGGCTCTTTATGTTTTCTTGAATTTGTACTGAAATTTGTATACTCTGACCGATTGTTCCGCTTAACTCTATTCTGTTATTGTATGTATGATCCCAGGTATGTACTCGTATGTATGTACTTTGTGCATGTACCGGTACTCGGGGATGCCGTGTCTGTATCAAAGAGGGGTACTGCGGTATGCGACGGTTGCTGTATCACACATATGCATGTGTATTATAGGGTACTGCTGTACGTAGGACCTTGCAACNTGGGGACAAAGCAGTCTAATTCTAAGTAATTTGTCCCCAAAACGGGACTCCAGTCCTATAAGGGTTAAAGGCCTCTAGACGAGCTCTATATGCCTCACCCAAAAGCTGTTTTTTTTTTTCTTTTTTTTTTTAGGAAAACAATACGTAAGGCTACTTACTCCCTGAACAATCCCATGGTGTTAATAATACAATAAAACACATTGCGACACAAGAACGAACGAAATTCCGTCGGATTTTGGGTTGACCCCTTGAGAACCGGTCCCACGTGTTTGGGGATAAACTACTTAGAATTAGTGTGGGGTATTTTTTTTTTCAGTTAAGAATGGGTTAAGGAGCCCGATTTGTTCAGAAAACGCTTCAGCCAAAAAAAAAACGGTACATACCGACGTCGTATATAGCACGCGTGTCTAAATGACTTGTAGCTACCGTAGTGTGAAAAAGAGGGACACGATAAGATACCCAACCATTGGCTTCAAGAAAAGGTGGCACATTTTCAACCGGATTTAAGACTGTCAGTGGCCTTCTGCACTACGAGAGGCTCTCGCAACAAAATGGGCCCCTCATAACACCAAAACGATGGGGTCAGGTCGGGTCAACATGCTCAAGTCTCCGGAGTCGTAAGCAGCAAGGGCTGATACTTCCGAGGGGGCATGGAGTGAATTGACACACGACACGAAGTGAGACGTGGAAGTGTGGAGGGCGTAAGCTTTATTTTTACCCATCCGCCGGAGGATAAAAAAAAACAAAAAAAGTAAGAAAGTATCTACTGTACCTATGCTACGCCCCCCCCCAATGGATCCTAGGACAGGAAATCGAACCGTGGACGTATACTCGTACAGGTATGTGTCCAACTACATACTGATATGTGTATAATACACTCAGCACTGTGAGTGTGTATTTAGGATATGTACTCAAAGAAAAGAAAGCTGTGGAAAGCTAAAGAACAACTATTACAAGGCAGATGTTTATCCTTGACGGCATACAGCTGTGCGCATCATGTGTGATCTCGTGTGAAAACCTCTACGTACAGCAAAGAAGCAAAGCCGACAGAGAAAAAGTACATAAAAAGACACCCCTTACCCACAAAAACACAGATAAAGAAAAGACGGAAAAGGGCTACGTCGTACAGCAGTACAATACAGCTGTAGTACTTGGTTGTTGCTGCTCATGATGATGCCTATCTTCGTTTCCGTGCCGTTGTTGCGTAGGCCTTGTTGAACATGTAGTAGTAGTTGGAGAAGAAGTGGTTCTGCTGCAGAATATCTTGTATGAAGAAGAGCAGACCAAACGATGTACGTGTAGACGAAGATGGCTGTGAGATTATGTTGATGATGGCGATGGGGGCCTGAACAGGTTGTGAAGCTCTGTCCTCGCTGTCGTCCGTAGTGTTGTCCTGGGCCGTGTTGCTCGAAGTGTGCGAGTGCAGGTTGAGGTCGTTGTTGGGTTGGACGGCGTTTTCAGGCGTGATAGCAAATTTGCCAGGAACGCAACCAAAATATGTTGGAACTCCCTACTTGTTTGGGAAACAATCAGCAAACTCCCCCTAGAGTGGTGTTCTCGTTTCGGCTTAGATGTCACCGAATACGTAGCTGGTCCCCAATGCGCTGGAGATGGCGATGGCTAGCCGCTTGATGAACGCTTCGATGGTGATGCTGTGGAGCTGAACCCTGGTGAGATCTCGTGCGGCCGTCTTGTCGTCTCCGATTCTTAAAGAAGGACTTGAAAAACAAATTATAAATGAATTGCTGCGGATGACCTGAAAATGCTGCTGAGTAGAAGCTGCAGGACTGCTGTTGTAGGTGTCGATGCCTTCTCGAAGCAGTGATGTTGCAGCTTGTGCAGCAGTAGTCGAAGTAGATGTAGATCCTGGTGACATAAACTGAAGAAGTTGCGAAGATGAAGCGCTGAGGATACCTTCTGAAATCAACGATGATGATGATGGCGAAGCTCAGCAGCTACCGCAAGTAGCAGATGCAGAACTTGAAGTCCCCTATGATGTTGGAGGAGCTAGCTCCTTGTAAAGCAAGAGGTGTTGCCCGTGTCCCAAGCTGATAGTTGCAGATAAACCGACAGGAGTTGACTCCCGTGGCAGGCTAAGTTGCCGAATCATCAACGGCCTAGCTGCGTGATGCAACGCTTGTTGGCCTTCTCCCCATATGGAATAGACGAGGATGATTTTTCCTCCCGAGTCTTAAGTCGTGCTTTCGCCTAAAAGCGTGAAGCCGTTGCTGGAAAAGGATGCCTAAATGGAGGCAGGAGGTAATCCCCCTATGCTACGCTGCGTAGCAGATTCGTCAGCGACCTGGCTGGTATGATTCAACACGTGTAGCTCTACTCGGCGATACTTGCACGAGGATACATCTATTCGTACGTACTTCGTGCGTAGTAGCTCGAAGAAACGGTTTTGATAACGACCTCGTGCGTTTTTTATTAGCGTGAAGCCGGCTCGAAACTAACTTTAGTGGTGATGGCTGAGAAACAGAGGTCTTGTAACGCTTCTTCGTGCTTTACAGCGTGGAAGTAGTGCAGAACTATCTTCGCGTGTGATGAGCAGACATTGTTTCGTGACTTGTTTCGCGCTTACAGCTTCAAAGTATCATAGTATCGAAAACAAAGCTTTGCGTGTGATGTTACAAAAATAGTCGGTGGCAAAGTTTTGCAATTACAGATTGAAAACGATGTTTAATGTACGAGTACGAGTTTCGCGCACAGAAGCGTGAACTCGGACTCACTACTCGTACGTGCTACCCGCTTAAAAGCGTGACATCAGTCTCCTTACCTGTTTCGCGCGTAGAAGCGTCAAAGCAGTCTTCCTTCTAGTAACCCCGTTAAACGAACTTGATGAAAATCGATGATGAGATTCGATGTCGATGCTGTCGAGTAGATGATAATCTTCTGAGTTTTTAGAGCAGAAACCGTATTCCTCCGCAGTGGAAAACTTGATATCTCTTCGAATGCAGAACGTGAGACTTCGTTCCGTGGTGCCAGTCGGTGCGTAGACCAAAGTCGTAGCTCATAACCTGAAAGAATGACGCGTGTGTTGAGGCTCTGTCTCTGTGGAGAGAGATGGCGGAGGTGGCACCGAAGTGTCTGTAAAGATCGCTTGTGGAGAAGAAGAAAAGTTATGGTTTGAAAAGGCGCTTATTTGGCTATAGTGGAAAGAAGATTGAACTCAGGGATATCAAGCGAAAAGGAAGAAGAGAAGAGAAGAAGAGAGAAGAGAGGAGTAGAGTAGAGTAGAGTGATCGAGGTGGAGGATGCCTGCACCTGATCATCTCGGTGCAATGCCCATGCTACGGGCAGTTGCATTCTACTGTAGTGTGTACCGTTCCCTGCAATGTTCTGTAAAATGTTATATTAACGTTCTAGCAACGTTCTCAGCATCGTTCCTGATGAAGATGCTTTGGAAATACAATGCGGCGCACTACGAGTATAACAAACTCGTAATCTATCGGCATATTGCAATTACCCGAATATCTAGACTAAGGGCCGTCTTTAACGACGAATATTTAGCAAATAAATTGCCAAATTTCCATTTTTTGGCAAGTTTTATTTGCCAAAATAACTAAAAACTTGCCAAGTGATTTTCCGGATATTTCAGTATCTGTTCGTTGGCAAGTGTTTGGAAAGCCAAATTTGCTATTCAACTTGCCATTTGCGACCAATCACGCCTACCCAAGACCATGGGAACCACACGCCGTCGCGCTAGACGCACGAGCTGCAGTAACACAGGAAGATACCGAGGGTAAGATCGTAGTGCTGGCGCTCAAGTCACACTTTTGTTTTTTTTCGTGGAAGTGCGCGGAAGTTTCCACGGAAGCTTCCATCGCTTGCACGGAAGCTTCCGTGGAAGCATGGAAGCTTCCGCGGAAGCATGAAAGCTTCCGTGGAAGCTTCCACCGTGGAAACCTCCGTGGAAGCTGACAGTGGAAGTTCCAAACTTCCGCGTTTTGACCGCGTGGTGGAAAGAGCGAGGCTGGGAGTCGACCTTGTGCTTCGCACCTGGACAGGTCTAGGGTGGCTCCATTCGGCTTCGCCTCACTCCGCGGTTTTTATTAAGAAGGCTCTTATGGGAACACATCCTGGCGGGGCCTGTTTGTGTGGGATCAGGGGTGTGATGGGATCACCCTTTCTTTGGTGGACGGGTGGTGGTAAGCTTCCACGAATACTTCCACGGAAGCTTCCATGACGGCAGCGTCGACATCTTCCGCAGAAGCACGTACGGCCTGCGTGAAAGCTTACACCGTCCCCGTGGAAGTATGGAAGCTTCCACGGAAATTTCCATGGACTTCCGCGGAAGCTTCCATGGAATCTTCCGTCGCTTACACGGAAGCTTCCACCGCTTCCATGGAAGCTTCCATGGAAGCGGTGGAAGTTTCCGTGGAAGCGGTGGAAGCTTCCATGGAAGCTTCCGCGGAAGTCCATGGAAAAAACCAATAGTGGACTAGACCGTGCTGGCAACAGATGATGGTGGCTGACGGCACTGCTGAAGGGGTTGCTGGCGCGGGTGACGAACCGCATGTAGGCGTGGCGCTGGTGCCGTGTGGGGCTGATGCTCAAGTCAATCCCAATCAATAAGTCCCCCCAGCTTTCCCAAGACAACTAACATGTGACTATGACCGCCCTCGAGGGCTGTCCACCTCTGGGACCTGCGAGATGTGCTTGGATCCGTCTCCAGGCCACCCATTCCTCGACGAGGGTGCCGTCTAGCTGTCCGATCCTTGCTGCACGGGGTTTTATAAAAAACCTGAAGGCGTTACGTGGCTCACATAGCAAGTTTCTTACCATATCATCGTGTTTGTCGATAGAAAGTATTTTCCAAGACTTGCCAATTTGTTGTTGTTACAATAGCAAAGTTTTTGGGATCTGCTCGCGTCGTTAAAAACGACCCTATTAAGATACCTTCATACTTGTATCAGTGCGTAGTGACTGCACATCACAATAGATACGTATGGATCTCAACGTCCATGTCCATATGCTAACACTATCACCACTCATCGTGCCACCGAAACAAGAATAAAAATTCAAAATTATCCGGGTACCCGCCGGGTACTTGTCAAAATGGTGATACCCGGCGACTAGGGTAGGGTCCGGCCTCCGAATGTTGGCGGGTACCCGTTCGTGGTGGATACCCTAAGGGGCCGACCTCTACGTATTGCACACACAGGCAGAGCACACCAGCACAGATACCTGAGGCAGTTTAAACGCTGCTTATTTTATGCGAACAATAATGAGTAGTAGAGGCAGGTAGAGGGCAGGTATCGAGACCGCTCGCTATGATAGCTGCTGCGTCGCACATACAGCTCTGTCCCGAAATATAAAAACATTTTAATATAGTTACGTCTTAAGTTCAAAACTTTTCTTATATTTCGGGACGGAGTGGTACCAAGAAGAGCGTAGCAAGAAGCACTGCCCTTGCCTTGCATTCGTGAAGGATCTTAGGGGTCGTTAGGCATTACTTGTGCACGGGACAACGTATATATGGGTCTGACGAACATTACATATAGCAGTACGTAGCGAAAAACAATCGTGCACGCTGGGTGACAATTATTGTACACCCAGATTGCATTCTCACCTTTTTTAGAGTGAACGGGGCATCCTCCATATCGTACAGCTCCTGCTTGAACCGATCAGCACCTCCAACACTCTGATTGACAACAATCTTCTCTTACGATAGATTGAGACTGGAGACAAGCAACGCGGATGATACTCATTCGATTGTGATACAAACACATTGGACAAAACGTGCTCGGCAATAATGTGACCCTTTCTCAACACCTTAGTTTTTTAGTAAGACCGGAGACTAGCAACGCGAATGTTACTCATTCGATTGCGATACCAACACAATGAATGGAACTACACTGCAAAAATCGCTCATAATATATCCTATACTTTATCCAAGATACTTTGTGGGAATGTGTGGTAAAGGCGCCGTGGTGTGGTGGTATTTCCCGCCTGTAGTATGTTCCTAGTTGTGTTCTTGGGGCCCTGCGCTCTGTCCCTTTGAGAGGGTCGAACGTCAGGGCCGGCGCAGGCTGCTTTGTCCCCACACGGACCATCTGCCCAGAGGCCAGATGCACAAGCTTTTGAGTGCGGGCGCGTAGCCACACCACAACAACCCCAGCACCAGACTACATAACAGCAGCAGTAGCTTTGTCTCTGTGGATTCGAGCCCTCGCGGTTACCTGCAGCAGCGAGCAAACCCCGTACTTGCAGTACGAGTGCAGAACAGGTTTTCCTTCAGATCGCACACGGAAAAATATGGCACACTCTGTCCGCCAATATAAGAGATTTTTGATACTCATAACAATACTTAAACAGTCTCTATATTTCCGGACAAAGTGGTACACAGCACTACCACTCTGCCCGGAAATGTAAGAAGTTATTGGTACACGTATTAATACTCATATGGTCCTTCAATTTTCGGACAAAACGGTATTGCGACGTGAAAAATCAACTCAAACCGAAGTCTAAAACCAAGTTACATGAACTCTTCCCTAGGAAAGCATCCCAAAAATTTAATGACTTTAAACATTATCCTCAGGTATAGGATCGGAGCCCCCTTTTAGTTTTGCGAGAGTCGCAATTATTGCTGACATACGAACTTTCAAAGAAGGACTCCTCAGCCCACCGCGGTCCTGTCGCCGAAGCAAGGCAAGAAGCGCGCCAAGCCTCAAGGCGAGGAGTCTGGAAATGGCCGTGTGAGCGCCAAGAGACAGCGAGCCCCGAATCTCCAAGCAGCACGAAGCATGAGCAAGCTCAACGTCCTGCGCGCGGAGATCGTCGCGGACAGGGCTGAATGCACGGCCGAGTGCGAGGCCAAACGGGCGGCGTTGAATGCTAGGGAGAAGGAGCTCGAAAGGTACGAAGACATGATCAACGCGATCGCCGAGCGTCAAAAGCGGAAGCAAGCGAAGCGTGTGGTGAAGGAGAAGGCTAAAGAGGAAGCCCGCATCTCTCGCAGACTTTTTTGCTTCAACCAGACACCTACCTTGTGCGTGCCGCGAGACTTCTTGGACGCGGAGATCGAGAGGGTGAAGCACACCCAGGGCATGATCACTACAGTGCCCCAGTCTCGGTGCATCCTGTTGATGGTCTTTGCGTGCGTGGAGAAAGGCTCGAGCAGCACGGAGGCAAACCAAGAGGTGTGTGGGTATGCGATATGGCGGCTCTTTATGTTTTCTTGAATTTGTACTGAAATTTGTATACTCTGACCGATTGTTCCGCTTAACTCTATTCTGTTATTGTATGTATGATCCCAGGTATGTACTCGTATGTATGTACTTTGTGCATGTACCGGTACTCGGGGATGCCGTGTCTGTATCAAAGAGGGGTACTGCGGTATGCGACGGTTGCTGTATCACACATATGCATGTGTATTATAGGGTACTGCTGTACGTAGGACCTTGCAACTCCTGCAGTGCACGCACCCGTGCATGCCCGGCTGCTGTATCATATCTGCGTGGTACTGCTGTACGCGACGGCTGCTGTATCATACATACCTGCATGATAGGGCGGCACTGCTGTACGTGGGCCCCGCACCTGCTGTGATGCACGTACCCGTGCATGCCCGACTGCTGTATCATGTCTGCATTACATGAGTAAATAGAGAGGTGTAATGATGCGTGCAAGTTTTGTTTGCCTCACGGCCGACTGCTGTATCGTACCTGCGTAGCGGTGCATGTCACCACCGCGACTGCTGCAATGCGCTCGTCCAGTGTATATCCGACTGCTGTATATTTCCTGCGTGATAGGGGGGTACTGCTGTAAGTGGACACTGCATCAGCTGTAACGCACCCGTGTATGCCCGACTGTTGTGCAGTATCTATGGTATAGGGAGGTGCTGCTGCAGTGCTCGCCGTGTAAATGGTTCTTAGGTGAGTTGACTGCGGATAGAAAAGCCTCCTTATCGCGAGATTAAATCTACCTGCATACTGTTATCACACGTGACGTTTACCGACTCAATTGTTGCCCGTTGTTGCCCCTATCCATTCAGGTTGCTGAAACCTTTTACATCGGGGAGAAGAAAGTGAAGGACGTTCGCCGGGCGTGGAGAAAGGATAAGGTGTTGCTCTCAACCACCGAAAAGGGACGGGGCTCGGTCAGGGTACAAGGGGACAAGCGGCAAGCTCTGAATATCGAGCAGAGATTAAAGCTTGGCGACTTCATCGGCAAAGAGCATGAGAGTGGACGATGTTTTTTTTTGCCGAACAGTGCGAGACTGGCTCAAGGTCGAGTGTGATAAGAGCCTGTCGAACCGTTTGGTAAAGAAACTCTTGTTTAGGCTGAACTACAGACGCCGTAGGGGTAGGATCAAAGTGCATCCTTTCAACGAGGAGAGGTTAGCCCGTATTCGACCTTTTCTCGTCGAAATCGACCGCGCGGTCAAAGAAGATAAACATGGCAACGCAGTGATTGTGTACATGAATGAGAGCTTAGTTCACCAAGCGCACGGTTCGGCTGATTCATACTTTTTTATGGACCGAGAGGGGGTTGTCGATGATGGGTTTGGTAGAACATCGAGAAAGGGCTTGAGGTTGATCATGGTACATGCAATCACCAAGGACAGCCCCCTGGTGACACGGTGCGATGGTGAAAGTAGCGAAGGTGGTACTGATCAGACAGGATTTCCGGTTGAGGAGGGTTAGCTTAAAGGCAAAGAAAGCGGCCGCGGCATACAGGGAAATAAAAATTACATGCACGCAGAGGTAAAAACGGCCGAATTCCTTTGCAGGCCAAGTTGGCCAAGGGTGTTTATCACGCGGCCATGCCTGACTCGATGTGCATGACTTGGCTTGACAAGCGCCTCACTCCCACTTTCAGGAAGGTATTCGGTGATAAGAAGATAATCCTGGTCCTTGATAACGCGTCGTACCACCATGGTTACGATCCTGGCGTGAAGGTGCCTGAAACCAACACAAAGAAGTTCAACACCGCACCTCTGCGAAAGCACGGCTGCACTCATATTACGATCAATCGTAGCGTTGATGGCGGTAGTGGCGGTAAGAAGGAGGTCGACGCCAACGATGAAGTACCACCGATAGAGAAGGAGTTTCCGCAGAAACATTCAGGATGCGGTGAGGGCGTGAGCAAAGAGCAGGTGGCGCAAGCTACTCGGAACTCTTTCGAGAAGACCGAACCCACCAAACTACAGGAACGGGTAGAGACGTTCATGCAGAGTAAGGGGTGGGAGTTGATCTGGACACTGCCATACATGCCGAGCTTTCAGCCCATTGAACTGTTCTGGCAGCACGGCAAGCACTATATCAGCATGATGTACAAGGGCAAGCAAAACATGAAAGACGTGCATTCGCAGATGCGTAAGGGTTGGTACGGGGATCCTACTTGGGATGGGCAAGTAGGGGGCTGGAAACCGGCAGACTGCGCGCAGTTGGTGCGCCACGCCATTAACCAAATGAACGACTGGGCGAGAAAGCGCGACACGGTGCTGTCGGGGTACAATTGGTGACCATACGGTTCCTCTTGATTATGCCGAGGACGACGTGTCTGCGGATGGTACCGTTGACGACGAAGAAGTCGGTGCAGAATTAGGCAATGACGATTCTTGGGAGGCAGGCTTCGAGATAACGCCAGGGGCGATAGTATGATTTTTCCGGGATGGAGCCGTCATCAATAACAATCGATAAGGTTTTGCTAAGCATTACTTGTCATGCATGCCGTACACTGGCTGTTAACATGGGTTTATGTACGTCAATGAACACGCTGGAAAAAAATCAATTCGGGGTCGCGGGTGACGAACGCGGGGGACAATATCACGAAATCTGTATGAAGCCCTATATCGATCGCTACATGCTTTATTCCATTTGTTATTCGACCTACGTACGTGCCCAGTCGAGACAGTCATTTCAGCCATTAATAACTTAGTTTTGACTTGCATAGGATACGATAGAGTAAATTTATCGAAATGCGTGCCAGGGGTAAGAAACGCGGTTAAAACAACCGGAAATATGCCACAACTTACAAACTAAATGTCCGATTTGTGTTTTGATTCGTTTTACGTACTCGTCTGGCTCGTGCAGTCAGTTTAAGCTATCGCACGTTGAATTCCATTATTATTGATATTTTTTCAATGTGGTGTTATCTATTATGGGCCACCGTAATAGTTCGAAGCGGCGCGATTCCGAGTCCTCGACAGACATGGATCGACGAAACCAACGACTGCGTCATGAATTTTGAACGCGGTGCGCTCGTTACGGGCTCCAACCCATCCTAGGGTCACCGTGTTCACACGATGGCCGGTGATATGTGGCGGGCGCTAGCCAGGCGTCTGATAAGCAAACAATTGGCTGCTGGTGTGCGTGAAACATATGACAAATTTTCTCGATCCGTCTCAAATGGCAAAAAATGGGTTTTTTTCAGGTTTGGGAGAAGAGCGTAGGACGCCACCGGCAATCTCTCGCCCCCTAGACCATGGATCCACCTTATCCCTTCGGGGCCGTCATCTACACTCACTCGTTGACCTTGCCCGACCCGAAGCGGGTTGGCCGTGGGCTGAGTTTATGTCGAGATCGAAGGTCTATCGTCTCACGAGCTGATTTTTATCCAGGGTGCTAACGATTTGCAACAAGAAAAAGCTAATTGCGCCGCCTGCAGCCGTTTGAAAAAAAAATGAATAAAATCAAACATTTTTCCCCTTTTTTCCCACAGCGTCGGTACGAGCGGATCTTCAGCCCGAAAATTCCAGGGAAATATTTCAAACATCGCTTTCAAACATCGCTTTCCCATTGGCATTATCTATAGTTATGTTTGTGAAATTTTCGCACTTTTCGCAACTTTTCTCTTCGCGCGAGCGCTTTTCGGCAAAACGCTAAGTACTCCGACACGGGAGTCCCGGTTGGACACATTGGTCGAGGTTTGGGCTCGATCCGAGCTCTGTGGCTCGCGTGGCGGGCGCTCAAAGTTTTTTTTTCCCGCGGGAGTGGATAAGACCATTTCCCGGGTTTCATGCATGAGGCCATAGTTTGTACGTATGTGCCAGTAAATGATAACGTTCTACGCACACAGGAGAGCCCAGACATACCACAGGTCGACCACAGAACATGCAGAGAGCACGACTGTTTTTTTTTTCCATCATGCGCTTTTTTGTGTGTTTCTTGCCGGGAGCACTGGGAGCAGGCAAGAACACAGCAGCAGCACTGCAGAGAGCATGCTACGGCAGAACCTCATTGTTACAACCCTGCCGCCCAGCAGCACAGCAGGCATCACACCATGCATGCGCGTGCCATAAATCCGTGCCGTACAATAGTGGCGATTTGCGTTTGTCGGAGCCTGCGATCTTCCAAACTCGTGGTACCTGCAGATTGATGCTCATGTACGAATTGCTCCGCTGTCCCGAAATGTAAGCGACGTTTGTTCATAAAACATGTATACAAACTGTCCTCACACTTCTGGGCAGAGAGGCCTGTGCGCCTCGGAAACAGATCTCTGCTGTGCACTACTTTGTTGTTGCTTCAAGTCGTCGCTTTCATAGGAGCCAGCAATCCATCGCCAAACCACACCACCACCACCTCTCTCTTGCTTGTTGCTGCTGTTCATGGGTTCCATGTGTCTTCCATGTGTCATGCGTGTGCCCTGCATGCTGCATGCCGACGTATGAGATCATACCGGTCTTCGGGCGGCTTTACTCCAAAAACGAACAATATTTTTTTCTGGAAAATAATCACGTAACATGTACGACTGCGAGTATAAAGATGAGTTCGAAACCCGGACATTTCCTCTGTTTCCTTTCGGTATTTGGAATGCAGGTATGTATACAAGTACGGCTGTTGTTTTTTTACTGCTATTTATTATGGAGCTTTATCCCTTTTAGCAAATGCCCGGGTACTCGTGAGGTCAACTACAGCAGTACGTACGATTAGTACTCTGGGAATCTCTGTCAGCACACGTATAACGGGCACGAGTGGGTATATTTAGGGCCCTCTGTAATTATATTTATGATAATTTTGTTTAATTGTATAGCGTGTAGAATGTAATACTATAAACAATGCATATATAGTTGTACGTATGTACAAGGTTCCCCTCCGGGACGTGCCTAGGGGAGTGGCGCAAGCACGAATTGAAAACCATACAGAATCCGATATTGTATCCTACGCGTGCATATGACATCATAGTATGACACGACGTTATGAATTATCTACATATTACGGTACAATGCAGGGTACATGCATACTATTTTGTAGAACTGTATCAAATGACCTGCGCACTTTTGGGGGTAAAATGACTTGGAAATAGTGTGGAACGCTTGCTATTGACTGCATATTTTTAATAGATTTTCCTAACGATTCCGCCAAACATTATATTACGTTTGTCAGTATGTTTACGTACTGCGTTGTACTTTGTATTTAGTGTATGATTTTTCCCTGGGGTATTCTTCCACTCCAGAGCTTTTTGGAGCCTGTCCTGTGACCACGGACTACCTCTCATGACAACAGATCGCAGGGTCCGATAAAAAAACACACACAGTACAGTATAGTAGGACGACACAGCAATACAGGGCGGACAAAACTACCGCACGCGCTTGATGCTGTTTCTTGCTCTGCACTGCTCGTGTGTTTTCTTTGTTACCCACGTACATAATGCAAACATATGACAAACTGAAGTGAAAGAAAAAGGAAAAACATGTGAACGAAAGTCTCGGACTTACGACTTCAAACAAATAACCGGGCATCGCACTCATTTGACCATATTACCGAAGAGCCAAACTACTTTTTATACTGGCGTGCGTGTGCACAGCAGTGAGTGCGTGACACACCGCAATAGACACGCACATCAGCAGTGCAGCAGAAAAAGAGAGGTAGATATGACCGATGACGGATCATAGCCTCCGATAAACCAACTACTGCTGGAGCCACAGCAGTACACGGCGGACCTGCCACATGCGCGAGATGTTGGCTGCTGCAGCTTGTGCTGCTGGGCGGGGTTGCAGCGTGTTGTGTGTGTTCTCTTTTCATGTTACCTCCGATGTCTAAAAGTTTGGTGATGTGCTTGGGGCAAAAACCCGCAACATCAAAAATATAATAACAGTCGCCGTACTCACACGTATTTAAAACGGTCCTTACATTTCGGTCCAAAGTGACGCTGGATATGCCATAAACACACAGCACAACAGCAAATAATGCATAAGATAGGTGGCGGACTACGGACAGCATCCCTCGATAAAACAACTACCCACAGCAGCAGTACAGCCCAGATGGATGTGCCACTCGAGTCACGCACGATGTTCCCTACTGGTGTGGGCGACAACGCTGTAACGCCGTGCTCTGTGCATGTATGTTGTCTGTTGTCTACCTGGTACATGTTTCTGGCCTGTGTGCACGTGAGAGAGCAAAACACAGACAACATCTAAAACCAGAACACTATTATTTACTGGCATGTACGTACAAAAATAAGGCCTCATGCTGAGAACCCGGGAAATCGGCTTATCCACTCCCGCGGAAAAAAAAAAATGAGCGCCCGCCACGCGAGCTACAGAGCTCGGATCGAGCTCAAACCTCGACCAATGTGTCCGGCCGGGTCTCCCGTGTCGGGGCACTTAGCGTTTTGCCGAAAAGCGCTCGCGCGAAGAGAAACGTTGCGAAAAGTGCGAAAATTTCACAAACATAACTATACATACAAGGCTCCCCTTCGGGGAGTGGGGTGTTCCCCACGGGGTGACGCAAGCTGGCATGCTACAGCGGAAAACTGACCAACCGCCATCCAGCGGTAACCGTATAAAACGGTTGTTGCTAACGTACGCATCAAAGTTTAGAAGCAAATTGGCGCTATGCCACATGAAAAAGAAACACATATTTTTCTCACAAATCGCGACGTCACCTTTTTTTCTTGAGTTTGTCAAAACTTGTCATTTTCACGGTTTGTGGGAAATATCAGGATTGGCAAAATTGTTATGGTTTGTCACGTTTCGTGGCATTTTTCGTTTGTTAGGTATGGCCATCCTTCTCGTGTACGTGTAGCAAACAGCATCAAGAAGACGGAATCGCATCATGTACATCAGGCAGTATACAACGGTAAGTAGTAGCAGCAGCGAGCAGTTTAGCAAGCAGCAGAAGCAGCACAGGTAGCACTATAATACGAAGTATTGTGGATAAATCTGGACGGGAAGCAGATATAGAAGGATGTTAGACTTTGCGCATACCGTAGGTTTCCTTGGTTTCCGTGGTTTTCTGCTTTCGGGAATGTTATGAGTGATCGACGTTAAATCCTCATGCTACACATCATTGTCGGCTGGCAAAGATAACAATAATATTAATAGTACCTACAGCGGGCACCAGCAAAACTACGACATAGATGTTTACGTTCAGCAGCAACCGCAGCACAATAGTATTGTTTCTGAATGTAGCGCACAGCAAAGCAGTACAGCTAGCAGGTGAAGTTTTACAACGTTGCACTTTACTACTCGTACGGCTGATGATGTTTGTTATTGTAAAGTATGTACTTCATATAGCGTGTATATGTATGTATACCTGAAACGTGCAAACGCGTACGTACACGTGCTTACGTACCGCAATATACGTACGTTCCCCACCGCCCGAGGGGAAAAAAACGACGTACTTCTTCTGGTGGAATGTTCGTACAGTACTTCATATAAAAATACATAGCTGGTATACGATGTGTGCACGCGCAGTCGATCGATCTTACAGCAGTAGTAACAACAGCACAGTATACAGCAGTAATCACTAATTAATTGTCTTCCCACTACTTGCAGCAGGAAGCAGCTGCAACGCTACTACTACTGCTGTAATATAGGTTGTAGAGTACATAAAAACGAAACGTTTATTAAATTTCCGGACAAATTGGTACACACTAATCGCTATTTTCGTTGCAGGCACCTAAACCTGGTGGTACATCAGCATCCTCATGCCCGCCCGTCACCACCATATGGCTGCACACGCCGTTGATCCAAGGTGACCAAGAAAAAGCGAAAAGAAAACAGATACCGTATGAAAATCCGATATCATGTCAAAAGAGAGACTCGAATTTCGCAAAAAACACGACGAATCCAAGAAAGAGGGGACGCGAGCAGCCTGGCTTGCGAGCACACGTGAGTCGCTGTCCGGTGCAAATTTAAAAAAAGCAACAAGCAGCAACACACTGATAAATATTGATTGGTATTAATAGTTTATACTGTCGCTGCCGTTGTTGCTTTATCTATCATAGTCTGGCCCGTAAATACAGTAGATATGTACGTACCAGGTACGTACGTAACAGAGCAGTATACTTCTGGCCGGAAATGTAAAGAACGTTTGGATATTAATCATAACCTAAAACCGCTAATGATGTTTCCGAACATACATGTGGTACTTGGAAAATTCGAGCAACAGCAGCAGTGCGGAAAGATCGTACCTCGTACGAGTACGTAGTACGTTAATCGTTTCGTGCACCCAGACCTGTGGTGCGCCAGCACGCGAGCCCATGTCCTAAATAAACCTGTGATACCACACAGCAGCAAGCAGCAGCATAGGCCTACGAGTACTGCTGTTATGTTGCTGTTTGTGGCTGCTGTGTCACGACGTGGAACGTACGAAGAGTATACATGATACTCGAACACGTGCTGGCATTTCGAAAATTCCAAGGTACGAACGAGTAAACCAGTACGTACGCACGGAAGAAGGAGTGTTGTACGGGGAGATACGCGTACATATCCATGCAGACCTGGCGGCGCAGCAGCGCGTCATGATACACCCATCTGGCCACCCTGCTCCAAAACGCAAGATATATGCCCCGAAGCTGTCACGCTGCTGCTGTTGCATGCGCGCACGTTCAACGTTAAGTTCGCTCGATGTGTCGTCCGAACGATTCTGCCCCTTTGTGACGTGAGTGTGTGCTCTTGCGGCATGCTCTCTTCGAAATTCGGCATGAACAACACAGTCGACACGCAGGCTGAAATAATCATGATTGCTCGTTATTCATAGGGCTACAGACTGCGGCGAAGCGGGGCGTTTTCCACGAGTACGCAGGGTTTTTTTTGTCGAGAAGCACGCAAAGCGGGTTTCACGTTGCCCTGCTCGGCTCAGCCGAGTGGGACGGGGTACCCCGTGAAACCGACTCTAATTTTTCGGCTTCACGAGCGCGCCGCGCGGGCCACAGGTCACGAGCGAGGGCGAGGCCCCAGGGGCCGCGCTCCCCGGCCGGTCCCCCGCGGGTCGAGCCCGGCGCATAACTTTACATATGATATGGCAGTTTAACTAAATTATCATAAGTAGACACTAAAAAAACGGCGTTCACTATGTACACCCGACTGAAAGCCTAACAAGAAACAGCTGATATGAGTACCCGGATATTTTTTCAGGGATTTGGCAAGTACTCGTTGGCCGCGAGCACTCGCAGAGGTACAACTGATTCGTTGTGTGTACCGGTAGTTGTGTGTGGGTTTTTTTCGTTTCCTCCCTTACTTCGTTTGGAATGTAGTACCTCGTACGTATATACAAGTACGTACGTGTTTCACCAAAAACGAAGTATTTCGACCCCTACACAAATACCAAGTCGACTTCGATCCCGACACTAAACCACCCCCACCCATAAACGATAAGTTGATTTCGACCCCAACACTTGAAATCAAGTATAATGTTCGATCCCGACTGTCAAATCAAGTTTTTTATAGATGCCAACTCTAAAAATCAAGTCCATTTCGATGCCCCGACACAAAAACAAAGTCAATTTCGACTGACCACACGAACTCCAAGTCGATTGCGATCCTCACACTAAAACTTCATCGGTTTAGATCCCGAAACTAAAACCAAGTCATTGCCGGCCCACCAACAAAAACTACTAAGAGCTCACTTTCGATCAAGACACTAAATAAAACAGCAGTTACGTATGCTAAAGAAAGGAGTGAGACTTCACATACATCCATGTATAGTATGTTATAGGTTTCCGTTTCGTTTTGGCTGTGGCCTTGATTTTCTTCTGTTCGAGGATGCTTATGAGTGATCAATATTGAAGCTCGTGCTGCATGTTGTCGGGGGGCAAACGAAATAATAAAAGCCAAACAATTTCGATCCCTTGTGAAATCAAGTGAATTTCGACCCCCCGCACTGAAAGCAAGTTCATTTCGTTCATTTCCTGCCCGCACACTAAAAAACAAGTCAATGCATACCACCCACAAAAAACGAGTCAATTTGGAACCCACACTGAAACCAAGTCATTTCCGGCCCGCTCACAAAAACCAAGTAAATTCATATAGACACACTTACAGATATCTCCCCCAGGGATCCCTCATCCCTGGCCTCTCAGAGCTCCCACTTCGAACACCGCCTCCGTTCATTACTTGCTCTCAGGCTCTCTCTTTGTTACCTATATACTTTTAGTTGGCTAGAGGCTTCTTCCTCTTTCCGTTTTGGGTTCGTGTGTGTGCCCAGACAGCACGGCAGCACGGGCGAGCCCGGTGCCATCGCGGGTATGGGAGGGCGCTGGCCAGTAGAGGGGGGGTCAGAAGGAACGCGGTCGCCTTTTTCGTGGCTAGGCGTGGCGTGTCCACCGAGACACGAGGGAAGCATGAAGGCGCTTTGTCTGCGTTGCTGCTGCAGTATGTCCGAAAATTTAAGGATCGTTTGTTGCTGTAAAATAAAATTCAAGCGGTTCTTATTTATCGGAACAAATAGGATTTAAAGAGAAACCCCGGCAGTTTGAACACCATCATGATGGAGCGGGCGAACGAGGGCCACGGTGAGCACCGGGCTTCACGCGAGGCGGGCCACGGGGCTCACTGGGGCAGAGAGGCAGTAGAGTTCGACCCGGACCGAATCGATGGCGACGTGATCGCGGAGGGATGGGGAGCATCAAAGCTGACAGAACGCGAAAGACGTCAAAACTTTTTTTGTTTTTTGCGGTGCAATGGGTTCGATCGGATTTGTTTTCTTTTTTTCGAGTACGAGTACGTACGAGTATACTCGTACGTACGTTCTCATTTTTTTCCGACATTTTTTTCCGTTTTTGGTTTTTCGCTCCTGCTGTTTTGTTCGAGTACGAGTACGAATACATATTATACGAGTAGGAGTATATACGAGTACGAGTACATATTATACGAGTAGGAGTATAAACGAGTACCAGGTACGTACGAGTACTCACATGTACGTATATACGTGCAAATGTGTACGTCTTTCTCGGTTTTGTTGTTTTTTCTGATTTTCTTATTTTACAATTGACGACCGTGCTGTGCTGTGCTTTCTCTTTCATATATACAAGTACGAAGCACTATTAATACTACCACCGTTGTTGTACTACTACTGTACCCCACATACTCACGAAAAAGGCACAAATCACACCCACCACAGCAAGCAGCGCAGCGCCTTGCTGTGAGCCGTGTTGCTGTGCTTTCTTTTTCGAACATACAGCTTTGTTGTCCTGGAGCATGAAGCTATTGTGCATCCCGAGCATGTTTTGCATGCATGTCAAGGCCGCCATTTCTTTGCTGTGCACCATGAACCTGTTGGCATTTTCAAAGTCGGTGCTTGCTTGCACTACATCATGGATGGGCCTTTTCTGCCCCTATCCTTGCGCGAGCGTAGCGGGCGGCGTCAGCCGCCCGCGGAGCGAAGCCCTTGTATATATATATGTTATTTTATTTTCGTGTTCGTCCTTGCGCCACTCCCCTAGGCACGTCCCGGAGGGGAACCTTGTAGGTCTTACGCGTTGGACTATTTAACGTTCGGTCGAAACGGGTTGGAATATTTAACGTTCGGTCTAACTAGAAACTGTGTACATTGTTGTTTCCGGCACAACTATGAGTTCGGCAACCTGCCCGACGCGGCTTGGCATGCAGCCACGACGACGGCCACATCGACTTCCGACGCGTGCTGTACAGTCGAAGCTGCAACATAGTACAGGAGGACCCTCGCCTTAGGCATCTAATAATGCACGCTGTGAGCGTAAATATATGACCGAAATATACATTTATCGAGCTGGTATGGATTGATTATGGGCAGCGGCCAAAAAAAGGTATACCTGGTCCGTTTGCGGCCAAAAACAGGTACATACTTAAAATTGAGTAAAAAAGGCACTCCACGTGCCCTGCCATTGGTCCAAAACTCGTTTTACCTGTTTTTGCCTCTTTAAAACCCCGGTATACCTGATTTTGTCTACTCTGCTTGGCGTTCACCTTTTTTTTGTCGTTTTTAAGCCAATCAGAGGCCCTTCATAGTTTCACCCTATGCCCCCTATACAAATGCCAACGTACGCGGAGACCCCCTCCTCCCTTCGCACCTCGCACCACACGCCACTCGAGCGACACACATACATATGATATCTGCCTGCACACCTCCGCCGAAATAATACCAGACAGAAGGCTCCACTTTGGGATTGTGGCTGACTTGGAATACCAGGGGTGTCGCAAGCTGAGAAGGGAGAATACAGTAGCAGGCGTTCGTTCCTCGTACTATCAATAGCAGCTAATCGTATACGTAGCCACCGGGCGAGCACGAAGAACATGAAAAAACTCTACTTCGTAGCGTTGCAAGGAACGCAGGTTTGTGGGGTGCGGTTTAAACTAGATTTTAGTATGTACCTGTTTTTGGCCCCGAACGGACCAGGTGTACCTGTTTTTGGCCGCTGCCCATTGATTATTGTTCTCCAATACCCAAACCGTTGGTTTGTGCAAACTTGCCTCCTGCTCTTCTCCCATTTAGTTGCTTTGTGTATAGTGTCAAGAGGGCATGTGGTGGAGTTTTATTCAATTACTGAACTGCGCTTGTGTGGAATGATTGGGTTTACAAATAGAGGGAACCGATCAAGGAATACTATTTTTCGGCCTGTCAGATATACTTCCCACCTCGAACAAGTTATCCATTTCCACTGCATGAGCTAGCTCGTTCATGGCAGACAAATCAACGATCTGTATGAACTGTATGATCTGCATTGTTTAGCTCACGTTGCCGATTCGGAGCCATATAATCTGCATAGTCCACCGTAGGACATGCTGCCTGGGTTGGATCTGTATTACACATATCCTAAACGTCATCTCGGGACGGCAGACAAGGATCTGGACTATGTCGTTAATCTACGGCAAACAACCTTTTGGTGAAATTGGGATCCTTATGTCTAATTGAGATCAAGGATATACGTGGTTTCACAATATAAACGTTCAGAAGGAAGGTCGTACGAATTCAGACGCGGACCGCGTATGATTAAGAGAAATGAAAAATGACTGAAACGATGACGTCGACATAAATTCGAGATTAATTATATTTCATCAGCAGCAAGAGTCATATTCGCACAAGGTACCAGGTACCAGGTACATATTATAATGTACTTCGAAATATCATATACTTCGTATATGTAGTATATACCTGGGAGTCGTATGTACAAGTAAACCGTACTTATAATGCTGCTGCTGCAGCTGCTACTCTTTTGCTGTTAGTTTACTGCTGTTACCGGGCATACTCATTGCTGCAGCTGCTGCTCTACTCGTGGCCAGCTACTGTATCATACTACTATTATGCTGTAGTATACCTGAGGTAAACCTGGTAGAACAGGAACCATAAATATTGAATATACATACACACCTGGTACATGTCCTTTATCCCTTTTATTATCCTCGCCTTTCCTTTCTCTCTCCTTCATATTCCTAACTCAGATCTTGGGTCACAAAGTAGGCGCCTCTCCCTCCTCCCCCACTACGGCCCGTGCCTTGCATTTTTATCTCGAAAAGACTTCAGCCCTAAGGCTTTCTCCCCTCGTCGACTTTCATCGCATTGTGCCTGCCCATTATACCACTGACTGGTTCTACTGTGTGTATGTATTATCTGTCTCTGTTCAAGAGGGTTATGTATAATCAGTCTATACAACAAGGTATGCCTTCTGTGTGTTGGAATAATGTATAACGGCCAATATAATTTCTGCAGTATGTATGTACTGTACAGCAGTGAGTGGTGGTACGAGCCTCATGAGCGGGTATACATCAGTGGATGACTATATTATTCACAATCACCGTGATTCTGACAAATCGCGCCAAGGGTCCGCGTGCATAAAATGATTCAATAAGTTGTCCCAATAACGCATTCCTATAGGAAGTCTCTGGTTATATTTTATGTGAATCATATTAGACCGCTGAGCAACACGGGGTAATGGCCCAAGGTGAAATATAGTGCTTAGCCGAGGTCGCAGGCACAAATAATCTATGAATTTCGAGGCACCACGTATGATACGTTCAGTTTCTTCAAGTTTCATATATTCGGAAGATGCTCCCATAGAAGGTGAGATATTCACTGAGGTGATCGTGATCACTCACTAATAAAATAAGGCAAATCTATGACTGAAACTATTCATCATCCCAGAGTGGTTGCGTACCAGCCTCCTTTAAAAACCACAATCATCACATTACGCGTCTATACGACCTGAAAGTTCCGATTCTTTGACCTATTTCCTTGATCTCAATTAGACATAAGGATCCCAATTTCACCAAAATGTTGTTGGCAGTACATCGTGATCTGTCCGACGTGTTTTTTGTTCGTTTGTGTGTGTGTTTTTTTGTTTGTCATTGGTCATTTTCGCCCTTCTATTATATCTCCCTCTTTAGACGTAACTTGGATCCGGGATCACTAAGTAGGCTCTTGCCCGTTCTCCCCACTCTTGTATGCGCGTTGCCTTTTTCGCGAGAGTATTTTTGCACGTTCTTTCCTTGTCGACTCTCATCGAATTGTGCTTACCCACTCTATAATTATTAGCTGAAAATGTGGTGGGGTTTTATTGTAAGATAAGTACTTCCTTCAAAAGCACATTTTAATCGACGACTTGTTGTCATTTGCGACAGCCGTCGATGACAAAACAAAACCGAAATCAGCATCGACAGGCTCAAGGTATCGAAGATGCAATAAAGACGCGTGCTATAGGTAGCACTTTTTGGCTATTTGTTTTTCTGAATGGCGGGGCTCCTAAACCCAAAATCGACGAAGTGGTTATATTTCGATGGACTATGTTTCATTTTAGGGCAGCGGCCAAAAACAGGTACACCTGGTCCGTTCGGGGCCAAAAACAGGTACATACTAAAATCTAGTTTAAACCGCACCCCACGAACCTGCGTTCCTTGCAACGCTACGAAGTAGAGTTTTTTCATGTTCTTCGTGCTCGCCCGGTGGCTACGTATACGATTAGCTGCTATTGATAGTACGAGGAACGAACGCCTGCTACTGTATTCTCCCTTCTCAGCTTGCGACACCCCTGGTATTCCAAGTCAGCCACAATCCCGAAGGGGAGCCTTCTGTCTGGTATTATTTCGGCGGAGGTGTGCAGGCAGATATCATATGTGTGTCGCTCGAGTGGCGTGTGGTGCGAGGTGCGAAGGGAGGAGGGGGTCTCCGCGTACGTTGGCATTTGTATAGGGGGCATAGGGTGAAACTATGAAGGGCCTCTGATTGGCTTAAAAACGACAAAAAAAGGTGAATGCCAAGCAGAGTAGACAAAAGCAGGTATACCGGGGTTTTAAAGAGGCAAAAACAGCTACAACGAGTTTTGGACCAATGGCAGGGCACGTGGAGTGCATTTTTTACTTAATTTTAAGTATGTACCTGTTTTTGGCCGCAAACGGACCAGGTATACCTTTTTTTGGCCGCTGCCCTTCATTTTACACTTAAAGCATGGGATCGGTCGTCGGATCAAAACGGTATTTTCCTCCATAATCAAGTTTTAGGTGAGGTGTACAGCTTCTCAATTGACAACCCTCAGAAATTTCATGGTGCACCTCTACCGTAGCATGCGTCTAAACTCGGAATTCATGGGCGACGTACCTCGCCCCCAAATATTGTTCCCTTTTATCTTCTGTTTTACGAGCTTGTCGCGGCTGGTTTCGATTGTTGTTTTGTGGAGATTATATATTCTAGGTTACATTTTGACTGAGAGCGAAATACAAAACTCTTGAATATCATAAAACAACTAAAGTCAACTATCCTTATCATCGGAAAGGCAATTCTCAAATCGGAAAATCAGCCTTTAGTCTGTGTCATTTAAGCATAAAACATTCATACGGAGACTCGAACGCTCGGCTTCAAACTTAACAGTCCTCCTGCTTGCCTGCTAGACCACTCGAGCGACCGGCCGGAATATTTTGGCTTTTACGTTCAACCTTCGTGCCGAACTGTAGAAGAACACGGCTCTGTCACGCTATTCGCTGGGAAACCCAGCAACGAAAATAAACGGCCGGTTTAATACTGAGCGTGTAGTATCATGTACCCTGCCAGGTATGACACGTCTCGTCATACCCGCCCCGTATCCGCACACGCCACAAAATGACAACTCCCCTCCTCGTCGCCTTGGAATGAATCCGACGGTATATAGGTGTTGCGCTTTTTCCTACTGAGGCAATACTTAGTTGCCACCAACAGTTGAGTTCCTTCCACTACAACCATGTATTTCTGAGGCTCCTCGCATGAGCAGTTTTATACTATTACTGTGTCAAACCATAAATTTAATTAAACTGAAAGTGCAACCCGATGGGCGATATCATGTTCTTGGCATCGAAAAACATTACGTTGCAAAACAAGATGAAACTCCGACGAGTTTCGGTTATGAAGCTCCGCCGTCCCGAACGTTGTGTTATCTCTAACGTAGCACGCGCCGGTTGCGCGCACAAAGGTATTTCCTGTCATGCTTTGAGTGGTATATCGAGCTCCCCATGTGAGGAGCTCATAGAATACGCCGCCACACCTATAAGGTGGCATTGCTCCTTCTAAGAAGACCGAGCTTGTGACGAAGCTGGCTGCATATTGTTCGCCCTCGACCAACGTGGAACAAAGCCACCTTAGAGGGGTAGACACTTATTATCGGAGCTCCTCTCACGAGGGCATCAATATTATATCATACATCACTCGAAATACGTTGACTTCGAAACACTTTCGTGCGTGCAACTTGACCAATAGTTCCAATCACTATTCCAATAACTATTACGGGGGGCCATGGTAAACAGGACAACATTATGTCAGTAAAAATAGGGAAACATACAGTTTTGTGTGTACCCTAGGTCCTGTTTACTATGATCCCCTGTTCTAGTGCTATAACCCGAATACTCCCAGGTACTGAACATAATCATACAGACCGGTAGCTGGTTGCGTGTGGAATATACTAGTAGTTACTTATAATCTGTTGAGGCAAAGCCTGGTACACGCACCGAGCCAATGCTCCGTTGGCGATAGGCTACCGAGCCAATGCTCCGTTGGCGATGGGCTACTGGAGGCAGTGGTGTATCTCTGCCGCAAAATCTGAGGTTGGGCAGCCAGAGCCAAATATATTTACCGTAACCCTTAAGGGACATTGAGCCGAGCTGCCGTATTGTGGTCTTCTACATAGATCAATATCGCCGCTTCGCGTCATGGGATCACGAGATAGTTGTGACTAGTTGGTCCGGTGTGCCTGATTGTATATACAATCAACGCCAAAAGCCGTTCACAGCCAGTGGTGTCATATATATGTACCAGGTATGTGCTCTACAGGTCGATTGAGTGCAAGGGAAAACATTAGAGCTGGCCTTCCTCTGTCCGAGCTCGTGGAGCCGACGTACGACGATAAGGCCGACCGTTCTGGTGACTGTCTATCGTGCAACGAGAACCATCTGCTGGTCCCGAGCATTCCCGCCCTACCGCCTTAACGTGATGATACATGCTTGGCACCCGCCGGGCTCGATTATTTTGCCTCGTCTTCCGTCTCAAAGGGTTGAGCCGCGAGATGGTACCCTAGAGATGTGCCCTATATCTTCTTAGGTTAGGGTATTAACTTGATTTGATTATAGTATAGTATGTCTATACCTCACCCTAAAAGTAGATTTCGAGAAGAGTCACAAGTTCAACCCAACAAAGCAATCCCATATCTTCGAAGGCAAAAAACGAAACATATTGGGAAGTCCTGTACGGCGATGATTCCAACAAAAAATAGTCTAAGAAGCTCGGTCAGTCCTGGAAAGTTTGGCCGACAAGTCCCATACGACACGCCTCGCCCCAGCTAACAGACATTTATCATGCTCCAGGCAAGCACACCGCCATGCCTCGCCCAATAATAGCCCGAGTTGATGAACAACGGAGTAGCTTGGGAGTATTAAACGATAATGGGGTGAAAATGGGATGAAAATACAAGAATGATATTCCAGCGACAAGGCATGCCTTATCGGGCAACGCCTCCGATGAGGAGACCCTTCTGTCATAACCAGTGTTAAGTCAAAAAGTGCTAGGGTGCCCCTATCGTGGGACGCGTCTCCCATCCGACATATTTGGCATATCACGCATGGTAGTCAATACGACGTGGTATTGCACGAACACCGGGCACTCCCGTCAATAACATCATCTTGCTAAACTGCCCCCTCCATCACCGTTTGGCCCAGCGCCTACCATCGGATCAACCCGTGAGATTGTTGTGACTGGTGTTTTCATCGTGGTTATTGGTCCATTGCTGGACTTGTTCAGGGATCAGTAAATGCGCTTGTGCCGTCCAAGCATACCGAATGGGTGTCCGTTTGTTCAAGGTTCAGCAGGTCCGTCAAAAGAGAGACTAGTGTTCTTGGCATTAAACTCATCACACCCTGAACTGCTTGCTTGGCATGGTTCTTGCATTGTCCGTTCATCTCTAAGTGACCATGCTGTCGACCCTTCTCGAACACGTCCCTTAACCGCGAGGCTTCGTTTGTCTAATAAAGTGAATACGCCCCCTCGGCCCCACCCCCCCTGCGAGGGTCTACGATCTTATGCGACAACCGCCATGCATGACAGGAAGCGTACCGCCCCTGCCCATCACTCGATAAATCGGACCGTTTTCCTACAAACGTGTGTCATCCTCGTCCATATTGAATCGCTTGGCTTTTACCCCTCTCGCTGTTCACCCATCGCCCTCTTGAGGTTTGTGTTTAAACCCATTCTGCTCGTGATTAGGCGACGAAATTGCAGCAGGGCGTGACGAAATGATTACTGTCACCACAAGACCGGGGGGGCAGACAGCAGAAATGTGTTTTCGTTTTTCTCTGATTGTCGAAATGCTGTATCACACTACTGGTCGTTGCTTACCCCGATCATGAACAGGGTGCATGCGAAGAGGATGTCTCGACGGTGACAAGGCATAGGGTATCGGTTGCTCGCAATGGCAGTTCTTCGTTGCATCGTCGCGGCCGGGAGAACTTCTGCAACAGCGCACTCTAGTCTACGTGGGTTGGCCGAGGATGTCGAGGTCGAAAGCTGCCCTCGCTGCGACATGATATTTTCGATGGTACACAACACTCCTTCCGGCGAGCGTGTGCAGTACGTTGACATGCAAGAGCGAGGTTAGTTATAATCTGTTGTTTCCATCTTAAGAACTATACCTTTCACCCTCAAAAAGCCACGATGTTTGTGCTTCGCTCGTATTGCTTCGTTTCGGTGTTTACGGACCCCTCTCTGCAGTGCAGACCCGCCGTCAATGCATCATCGACATCGATACCAGCGCTACAGCTCGGGAGCCTCGAGGATCGCCGTGCTTTACACCTCTTTGTTTTAGGTGAAAGCGGTTCTTGAACGCTATACCCGCCGTTCCATAACTACTCTAAAGCGAGCTAGATTTCCGTTATGGTGGTGGCTGATAGCTATTCGCCCTGGATGGTAAACCGTTGTGGTTTGCAAATCTACCAGAACATGAGCCCCTCCCAAGCTGACAAGCCTCACTTCTTACACTTACAGGGGAACCTAAGAGCGGAACAACGTCGATGTACCACGGGTCGCAGGGTGCCCTTATACACACTTGGAACTTCTTGAAGCGGTGGTTTGGCAGCGATTCTTGTCATCTTGAGGGCGAAGATTACACAGGAAAACACCACACGGCACCAGATATCGGTCTCACCTTCGATCCACGGCTAGGCCAAAGCGACGCGGAATGTCCTTGTGATGGGGTAGACAGGTGAGTCCATGGGGTTCGGCGGGGCGGCATATGTCAGACTTTGAAGGTATTTCGACAAAAAATTGGCGACACAAACCGTCCGCCATTTCTGGTTTTATTACTGTTATATAACCTGGAAGGAAATGGTGCCTATTGCTGCTATTAGTGGAGAATAGTTATACCTCTCACCGGCACAAATGACAGCAGTATGAAGTACGACAGCATTGGGGCGACAAAGAGATGGGGCCGAGCGAAACCCTGGTATGCGTAAGCCGCATAATATTCGGTCTCGAAGCACGCGAATCGATCCAAGCAATACTGACCCAGGTTCAAGCACGGTCTTGTACGGACCAGGATCTGTTCCGTTCCTGTGCACATGCGCAAAGAAGGAATACATAAATCAACGCCCGTCCATAAGATAGCTGTGGCCAGGGATGATATGCTCTGGTTTGGTGCGATGTATGGGAAGCCCCGGATCACCTAGCCCAGCTCAAGGCCAGCATAAAGCTGTACCACTCGAGATAGTTCGTCACCCTAGCTGACGCGAAATATGATGTGTGAATTATTACCCAGAAGAAAGAACCAAGGCGAAACCCGGGCAGAGCCCAGTCAGAGAGTCCCCGCCCCACCGGAGGACTCCAGAAGAGGAAGGAGAAGTAGAACAACAACAACAACAACAACAACAACAACTGGCTGCTGTGGGTGATGATCTACAGCAGCAAGCAGCAACATCCGTTCTACGCTAAGATCCATATCCACCTAGCGAACCCGGGGATATAGCCCGGACGTCCCCGGACGGCCACAGCCCCCCCCTCAGAGCGAACCCACAGGCCCAAAGGTACTTGGGGAAAGCGACAGACAAAGGAGATAGGGACAGCCGGCGACCATTCGCGAAAAAACAAAACACAACTCGAAGGGAGACGAAGAAACCACGATCTGCATCATCATCCGTGTCGACAAAATTACTACCGATAGCATACAGCCGTGATAAAACGCTAGGGGACCACACCTCAATTGTCCAAAGTCAGGTGAAAATCACAGCAAACTTTGGACGATAAAATTTTCAATTTCACATGGCAACCTTCACGGCAATACTCAACTTCGTCCTGCGATCTCTCCTGAATCACCTCGGTACATATTTTCAGTTAGACATACCAGGAAACACCACTTCACAAACGCACATGCATACACACATTCATATAGCAACACACAGATAATAAGTGACCCACCAGCTTCTTCCTGTGGTGGCCTAAAGCCATCAGTCAGGCGCAGCTAGTAGAGAGCCCTAGCTAGGAGATGCACATTCATCCTCCAGACAAGCAAACACGACCACGGTCAAATCTGCAGTTGATTCACCAACCTTTTTCCCAGCACGCGAACAGTTCGCTCCATCGACAAACACTTCTTCTTTTACCCCACCATGCCCAGTGTCACCATGCGCTTTGCTCTTAAACTCTTTTGTTTCACCGCTGTCTGATTCAACGCGGATTTGAATAACAAGATCCTCGAGCCCGACTTCGGTCGATCGCGTAACAGCTCCCGGTGCAGTACCTGTCTTCGGTTCAATGGGCCCAGAAGGAACAGCATCCTTTCGAGTGTTTGTCTGTTACCAGTCCAAATCTACCACAACAGACATATCCATACTACTCTCCGATTTCTCGCATGCATTCACATCCATTGAGGCCTCCTCAGAAACAGACACCAGATCAGCAGAAGAAACGACGACAGGTATGTCCACGATAATCTCAAACTCCTCGCACACATCAACATCCTCCGTTACAGTCTCCTCAGGAACAGACACCACTTCAGCAGAAGGAACGATGACGGGTATGTCCACAACCATCTTAGACTCCTCACATACATATACACTCTCAACTACTGTCTCCTCGGGACCAGTTATCAGTTCAGCAGAAGGCACGACGACAGGTATGTTCACAATAACCTCAGACTCCTCGAATACATCCACATACTCCGTTACTGTATTTTCAGGAACAGACGCTAGTTCAGCAGACGAAACGACGACGGGTATGTCCACAACCATATCAGACTCCTCACATACACTCACACTCTCTATTACCGTCTCCACAGGAGCAGTCACCACTTCAGCATAAAAAATAACGACAGGGGTTTCCACGACAATCTCAGACTCCTCGCAAAGATCTCCGTTCTCCACAGGAGCAGACACTAGTTTAGCCGAACAAGGAACAACACCAATTCGTTCGGGAATACAACGAACAGCATTGATTGAACCCCGCGTAAAGGCGCTCTCACAAGATTGATGATGATGGTTACGAATTCCAAACAAAGACGTATCCCCAATAGTAGAAGATATATACAAAACAGAAGCAGCACCAGTAGTAGTGCCCGTCGCTGTTGAATCCCCTCGCCCCTCCATCGTAGAAACAGGTTGATCATACACCATATTGACGTTATTCGTATCAGCCTTACGCAGTCCCGCATCACTATTTGCAGGATGCAACATAGCACCACCACTTGAAGTACCGCCAATTAGGGTATCACCCGGACGATTAGAAGAAACAGGCGCACACAAACTGTTTGCGGTATCAGCCGAAAAACAACGATGAGGGTGTTGACGAAAATCTTGATGTTCGAAGCGTTTAATCGATGGACTCGCCGATCCGGAAAGGGCGTTGGGTACAGAAGTTGTGTTATAACGTGCAGACGAACCCCTCGCGCTCCCTGGCTGGCCTGACGTTGAACATTTCGACCTAATTATCCACAACGCTTCTCAGTGATTCCAGCCCCTCTCGGTGGACAGAAATTAAAGTTATTATCCACAAAGGAACTTTGCTGGTATCGTCGACTTCCACAATAATAATATCCATTCGTATCAGCCATCGAAATCGCATCATGTCCTATTGTTGTATGATGACCACGGTCGAAGTTCTCACCTCGCTGGCTGTGGTGAGAAGAAAACCTAGTACGGTTCTGATGATTGGCAGGGCGGTCGAAGTTGTCATTTCGCTGATGAATAGAAGAAATCCCAGAACGGCTCTGACCGAATTGAGAACCCGTATTACGAGGAATCATACTCGTAGGGGAATTTCGGTGATAATTCCGATTTTCTGTCAAAGAGTAACGAGTGTTTCTTTGTATCCTCGTACGTTCTTCGGACCTCGACAAATCTACTAGTAACCGGTGTGGTTTCGGCCAATGTTTAGCTTCACGCTCCACCATCAAGAATAAATCAATGGGTAGGGAGTATAACTCGTCGTTATCCATTAATTGGGAGGTGCATGCATGCCTGAAGACGCCAGGTGATATTGCATCAAAAACTATCCTCGTGAACAGCTTTACTGGTGCTGATTTCCAGGATCCTCGAACATTCCCGCCAACCATGAACACATCTACAGTTCCAACCATTGAAACGAACTTGCAAATTGTATCAAACAGTGTCTCCACAAACCGATGCATGTCAGCAGCATCAGTCGCAGCAGTAACGAACGAGCTACGGCGTTAAGCGATTCTTTCACAGATATATGGTCTAGTGCACGTTTAAGATACGCACCAGCATGGAGGCATTCCAACAAACCTTCGTCAGCGATGCCAGCATTAACACGTGTGTATCCTGCTTTTAGACATACTCGTTATAGTAAAAACCCCGGCACTAGATCTCTGATAGGGCAATCACACCAGGCTCCCATCTCCTCCAACGAATCGAGGAACACACCGATACCGTTTTCGCCTGCACCCAATAACTTTGGGAGCTTTTTCTTGCAGGAGCCATGCCACTTCCTTCAGCAGAGGTAATTAGCTCAAAGTCGTAAGCGTGTTGTGATTGAGCGCTATATGTGGGAGGGATTTCAACTTTATCACCGACACTAATACGTCTGATTGACGCTCTGGCCGACTCATCATGGATATCATGGCTTGGTGAGCTGCTATCTATAGGAGCGCCCACCACTTCACCCCGCAAGTCACTTGCTTGTGGACCAGGGCTTCGATTTTCAGCAGCAGCAGTACCTTGTCGGCCATCAGCCATCGACCGGCTATGAGATATTGTCCGTACTCGACGAACTTCACGTGGAATTCCCGCACGAGAACCAGAATTTATTTTGCTTGGGATTTTCAATGCCAAGAAAACGCGTGTCATCGATGTCTGCAACGGAACTACCGGCCCTTTCGCTGCCGACACGAACCCTACGCGCACCAAAGTTGACTCCCGTGTCTGCCATGCATATACAGAGCTACAAGCAAAAGCTACGTAGGGTTGGTCTTGCCTCTCACCTCTCCCGTACAAGATATGTCGACAATTCCCACCCGTCGGTATCTTTCAAGATATATTTTGTTGACAAAATTTACTGCACTCGTACCTCGTACTCGTAGAAACAATTGTTTTGTGGTGGTGCTCCAACCAAGTTGATGCTCCAAAAAGCTGAACGCCCCAGGCTTGCACCACTGGCTCGATAACAAATATCTCGCACCCAAGTGTAGTCAAATATCCCGACGGGTATGATCTTGGCTCGTATAGTACCTGTACCCAAGAAGATCTCGTCGATATTTGTACCGTATCCTGGAACGTATCTTTCAACCCGGACCTGTTTTGTAGATAAATGTGCACCAGCAAGCAAAGGTAGCTCCACCTGCAGCACGAAGACCTCGTAGATATATATCTGAAGACCCGAAGACTAGTACTGCTGTACGTATATACCCAAGATGGCCGAATCACACTCAGGACCGATACCTGACCGAACGATACACACACCCAACCCTCAAACTCGAATTTTTCCCCGCGATAACCGGTTACCCCCTGAATATGTTCGTTGGAGATCCTGTATATGACAGTTTCATGTCGGGCTTTGTGTCGGTTCGGGGTTTTCGTATATGATGTGTTATTTGCTATTTTGTCTTTCTGGGCTCATGAGCTCATGGAGGCACTCTCTCTGCTGCTCGCTAGCGCTGGTGTTTGCGCTTGCTTGCGGTACTGCTGAGGGACAGATACTAATGAAAGACTTTTAAACCAATCTCGCCCGAAGCAAACCAACACTCTAGAGTCGCGATTCGGCAGCGTCGTCGACGGCGAAGGTCAGGGTCTTCGGGAGAAAATATTGGAGAAGGGGTATGCTTTTCGAGGAGCCGACGAGTATGGTGGGATGATCATCATGCTTTTGGAGACGAGCTTTTCGAAGAACTACTCGAGAAAGCAACGCGCAGCAGGGAGAGTCCGGTGGGGAGGTAGCCACCGTAGGTACAGCAGGGAGGAGTGCTGCACCGCTATCGTCGGGAGTCCCCGGTGGTGGCAAGGGCAGCAAGGAGGGCAGCCTGATGGCGAGCTGTTCTCTGACAAGCACGGCGGGTCGTCTGGAGGGGTCAGCAGGTTTAGGGGGCAGAGTCAAGTTAGGCCGTGCATCTCTTCCAGGCCGAGGAACAGGTGCGAGTATGAGTGATGCTCCACAGTTTCGAGTCGAGAGAGACCAGTATGTTGAGGTCGGGGCTGGGAGCGATCCCCTTTGGCCCCGGGAGTAATGACCTCGATGTATGTACGGGAAACAGCAGGCCTGGGTGTTTGTGCCTCAAACGTTCCCTAGTCACGTGAGTTTCATAGGCTATTATTATATGATAGGTAGTGCTATACAACCGCATGCTTGTGCCGAGTTGCCTCGCAGTCTTCATACGATATATTATATTTTCGAGCTGGAATGCTGGAGACAGTATGGATGGTTGGTATAGTATGCTTGTTGATAGTATGCGGTATACGTGACGAGGAATACACCCCGGTTGTAAGGACCGAGAGCCGTGTGTAAGAAGGAGAGAATTCCTGATATGATACCGCGGAGGCGGCGTCGTTCTCGGGTGAAGCTACTGTCTGCTGCATAGCAGCAGTAGCTACAAGCCCCAAGGAGGATGTATGTATTTGGGCACCCCCGTCATTTAGTGGGTGGGGGGAAATCGTGCGGCGTCAGCCGCACGTATCTGCTACGGGGAGCTTAGTAGTGGATGGAGCAGCTACTGCCTCGCAGCAGTAGCTAAAAGCCCCAAGGAGGATGTATGTCTTGGGCACCCCCGTGGGTTGGTGGATGGGGGGAACGTATTCGCTACGGGGAGCTTAGTGGTTGATATGCGATGCCGTGACGACGGCATTTCAAAATGGAGCAGCAACTGTTTCACAGCAGTAGCTAAAAGCCCTACGGTAACAAAAGTCGTAGGCACCCTCGCCGTATGGCGAGGGGCACTTCACGGGAGTATGTGAAGGAGAGGGGCAGATGCGGGGAGCTATATGTCTGCTTACTCCGCGAGAAGACGCATGGTCGAAGCTAGCACACGTGGCCATTCTGCTCACCAAAATACCCTCCAGAGGGGCCCTTTTCTGAAGCCTCCGGAGGGTCGGCCAAAATAATACACCCTTTGGATGGGACAAAATTTGAGCTCCAGAGGGTGCCATTCCGTTGGTGAGCCCCCC
>MEHQ01001773.1:0-54572 GCA_008828725.1 Saccharina japonica
TTTCGTTGTCTAATTTTATTTCAAGCCTTTTCACAATCCACTTAAACTATATTCATCCATTTTACGTACCTGGGTACGTAGTACGTATACGCACGTATTCAGAGTCATATATACCAATGGGGGATGACAACTGACAACTGACTGTCATCCCCCATTGATATATACGACCGACGCATGCTATGATAGAGGTGCACCATGTTTTTGCCTTCTAAGGGTGGTTACTTGAAGAGCTCTACACCTCACCCCAAACTGATTTTGGAGGAAAGTAAAAGTGCTACTCGTATCCGATTGAAAATTCGATGGCTGAAGCAAAACAAGGAACAATATTGCAACAAACAAATGACAGTCCGCCGATTTTATAGTAAGGAGCTCGATCATTCAGAAATCGTTTCACCCTAAAAGTGTTATCTCTATCGTAGCACGCATCGACCATCCACCTAATATACTGTTGTATGTGTGCACAGCAGTACCAACATACCTGGCATGTACATACTATTGTATAGGGTGTATTTCAGGTACGCGCTGAGACCAAGTAAAACACACAGACATGCTTGCCGCCAGAACCCTCTGCGTCTGAACATCCCCGACCCTGCTCCCGACCCCACCCGGACCTGAACCCTCTAAACATAATCCGGACACGTCTAAGTGTACAGTTAGGCGCCGACAAGTGTGCCTCTTTATCACTAACCCTCAGAAACGGGCACGATGTGATTTTGGCCAATCTATCCCGTGATGGCTCGTGGGATGTGGTGTTTTGACTCGATTCTATTATGTACCCGTTTTTTAATCAAACCGGCATAGGTGTACCCATTTTTGGTTGTTGCTCTTTTTTATTTGTTTGTTTGTTTTGTTTGTTTGTTTGTCCGTCTGTCTAGATATATATACTGAAGCATAAGAATACCAGGTATCCAATTTTGCCTCCTGGTTTTATATTTCCGCTTGTTTTCTCTATTTCCCGTAATATATGTATTGCTAGCACGGTACTCGTGCCTGTCGGATATGGCATGGCATTGTTTGCCCTGCGTACTGCAGCGTAACATACTGTAGTAGTATCTCTGTGTCGTAGGTTTGTGCCACATAACTCGTATCTCTCTAGGATGAAGAATCGGCACGGGCACTGGGTGTGTGTTCTTCACATTAAACCGTCCATTCCACACTGAATGAGTGTGTGTCGACGGGTGTGTGTTCTTTACACTAAAACTTAATTAAATATTTCTACCCGTCGACATTGGAAGACGAGGGCTAAGTAAAGAAGACACGCACCGACATTAATTGGGCGCCCTACCGAAGAAATGAAAGCAGCTGTATACTGCGAAGTACACTTACAACACTGCATGAAGCATAATACCATATTTCATTTTCGTTTCCATCTCTGCATCTATCCATATACTTAAATGTATTCTATGTTGTCGCATGCTATAATATACGATAGACGTGTATCATGGTTTTTCTGTTTGAGCTCCTTACTTGAAGAGCACCATACGTCGCCGAAAAATAGGTGTAGAGAAATAAAAAAGTGCTACGTACCCGATGAACAGTCCCATGACCTGAGTCTTTCATGCAAAACATTGCAACACAACAAGAATGAACCTTCGGCGTTTGGATTAAGGAGCCCGATCATCCAGGAAAAGTTTCAGCCAAAACGTGAACCCTCTATCGTAGCACTCGTCTGTTCCCCTACTTCTCCGGCTCCTTCCCTCCCTTCCGAAAACCAAACATATCGTCACAAAGCAGGCACTCCTCCCTGGTATCTACTACGTACGCTACGCTGCTTCTGTTTACTCGCGTGAAGAGTTCAGTCTTTTTTGCCCCTCGTCGACTCGAGCCGAAATGTGCATACATGCACACGCTACGATAGGCGTTTTCGTATTTCACACTGTTTAACAAGACAGAAACAAATCCTGCGTGGCAGGATTCGATCGGAAGACCTTGATTCTTATTAATAGTATAATAGTAGTACTTGCGAGGGTGAAACGACTAGAATAGAGGTGTGGGCACCTGTAAAAAAAAAAACGGTTTAAACCGTTTTTAAAAACCCAGCAGGCGTGTACGACTATACGGTCTAAGAAAAAAAAACGCGTTTTTCCGCCGGTTTAAACCGGTTAACCGAAAACCGGATAAAACCGGATAAAACCGGAAAACCGGAAAACCGGTTTAAATCGGTTGCACCAGACAAATTATTCGCTGTTTCTCGTCCGAATAAAACCATCACCAGTAAGTAGTAGTATTCTATCTGGTATATTTTATCATTCATACGTATATAAGTAAGTGTGACGTCAACCATGTCCTAAACAGCGGATTGATGATGCCCTGCTGACGTAAGATAGTATAGCTGTCGCTAGAAAGTCGCACAGTAGGATATTAGTAACTGTCGTCAACTTGTGTGCAATGGTGGGGAAAAAAACAGGAAAAAACGTCGACGACGTGCCGCGAGAACCCCCTCTGTCCTCCGTTCAGGCGGTACACGCGCATGATGGCGCAGGCTATGGCAATGAGGATCTGCTCCACTTGCGGGGGTCTGAAATTACTTTGTTTTTGTACAGTGGGCTGGAAATGACTTGATATTGTATGGTGGGTCTGAAATAACTTGGTTTTTGTATGGTGGGTCTGAAATGACTTGGTTTTTGTATGGGGGGTCTGAAATGATTTGAGTTTTGTATTGGGGGTCTGAATGGACTTGAAATTGTATCGGGGGTCTAAAGTGACTTGATTTTTTATTGTGGTTCTGAAATGACTTGAAATTGTATGGGGAGTCCAAAATGACTTGATATTGTAACGTGGGTCTGAAATTAACTGATTTTGGTATGGGCGGTCTGGAATGGCTTCGTTTTTGTATGGTGGGTCTAAAATGACTTGTTTTTTGTTTGGGGGTCCGAAATGACTTGATTCTTGTATGGGGGGTCTGAAATGACTTGATTTTTGTATGGGGGATCTGAAATGACTTGATTTTTGTATAGGGGGTCCGAAATGACTTTGTTTTTGTATGGTGGGCTGGAAATGACTTGAAATTGTACGGTGGGTCTGGAATGACTTGGGGTTTGTATGGTGTGTCTGAAATTACTTGATTTTTGTATGGGGGTCTGAAATGACTTGATTTTTGTATGGGGGGTCTGAAATGACGTGGTTTTTGTATGAGGGGTCTGAAATGACTTGATTTTCGTACGGGGGGTTGACATGACTTGGTGTTTGTAGAGGGTACTGGAAATGACTTGGTTTTTGTATGGTGGTTCTGAAATGACTTGTTTTTGGTATGGTGGGTCTGAAATGACTTGATTTTTGTATGGGGGTCTGAAATGACTTGATTTTTGTATAGGGGGTCTGAAATAACTCGGTTTTTGTATGGTGGGCTGGAAATGACTTGAAATTGTATGGTGGGTCTAAAATGACTTGATTTTTGTATGGGGGGTCTGAAATGACTTGGTTTTTGTTTAATGGGCTGGAAATTACTTGAAAATGTATGGTGCGTCTGAAATGACTTGGTTTTCGTATGGTGGGTCTGAAATGACTTGAACAACTTGTGTGCAGTAGTGGGGAAAAAAAAACAGGAAAAAACGAAAAAACGAGGGTCATGGGTTCGAAACCGTGTTGGCCACGTTTTTTTCCCCGTTAGAGTTGCAGTACGTTTTGGTTTTCTGCTTTCGGGAATGTTATGAGTGACCAATGTTGAAGCTCATGCTGCACATTGTCGGATGGCAAAGATGATAATAATTTACTGTAGAAATAAAGAGTAACTGGATTATCACACCACTTGTACGAGTAGGGTAGCAGGTCGTACAGAGGTTTATCAACACGACGGTCACGGGTTCGAGACCCGTGCACGACTCACAACTTCTTATTTTTATGTTAGAGTACAACGAAGTACGAGTAGACAGAAAAAAATATCAGAATATGTTGGATAACAACGTAGTAGACGAATAAAGTTCTGATCATTTGATGGAAAGTGCCGACGGTAAAGTTCAGACAGATTCAACTGTTTAATCAAGTAAAAAAACGGTCGACGCTTTCTCTCAAGGGGTCCCTATCACGAGAAGACTTAGTCAAGATTAGCAACTCGCATTCGCTTATAATTATAGTTGTAGTATATTAGAAGCAGGTATCATACCAAGACATACGAAACTTGCACGTAAAATACGACATCTATCTGTATAATGATAATATAAATTTCACTTTGTTTTTACTCTTTGAAAACAAAATGGATTTTAGTCTAAAAACAAACAATCTTGAAATTAGTGCGGATTTTTATCTTGAAATGAGTGTGGATATTTTTACTTGGTTTTAGTGTAGTTAGACCGTGCGCAGGAAAGCCCTCCGAATACACTGATGTGAAAGGCATAATAGATAGGAAAACAAGCAGGGCTGGGCACTGGCGCAGTATGTACTCGCGGTAGTAATCTACTGATTGACCCGGCCAGTATATTCGCCAGTAGTTTTTTATCATGGTTGTCCAAAACACGCGCCATATTGTAGTACGGAAACCCACAAAATACGTTTAGGAAGGAGAAAAGAGGAAGGAGAGACAATATATGACTACTATTAATACTACTACTACTACTACTACTACTACTACTACTACTGCTGCGATCAAGTATAATACTGATTGATTTTGACGACAGTATACATCGCTACTGACTGCAACCCATCAATGCAACCCTACCGTCAGGGACGACATTATTATACGAGAAAGGAACGTGGGCAAGGGACAAAGGGGGACTATGTCACGAACACAAAACGTACCAAACATAAACGTGAAACTTGGGCTAAAACTAGGCCTTTCAAACTAAGCCTACCGGGAATCACACGAAGCCGAGAAGATGCTGCCCGAGACAAACAAAACCGCCGCAAGGAAACATCCCAGACTTTGAGCGAGATGAGGATGCCGCCTGTTTCATACTATGATGGGTCCTCACCCATACAGTACCGGCCCGCTCATAAGAAACCAGAAATTGGGCTTAGGCTGACTTTCTTATTTGAGAAAGGGGCTAACTTCAGTAGATTAGCTGTCGACATTCGTATTTCCTCCGTAATGTTGAGGCTGATTTTCGTGTGGGCCACTTTCTTATGAGACGGCCGGTAGTGTACATAGGTTTCATACTTCGTCGGCGGTGGTTGTCTGTCGGTGATGGCTACACCCATTGTAGGTGGTCGTAGTTTTGATGTCGTGCCCCTCCCTAGGAGATGCGACAGAAACTGCTAAAAATAACAAATTAACCAACAGAAACCAGCATCTGTTATAAAAAATACAAAAATACTGTAGGCCGGAATGAGCAATCAATCTCCCACCTTCACGGTGGGGACGCCCTTCGCACTAAATGCCTCCGCCGGCTACAAGGTAGGGTTAGCGCGGATGGTGTTTCTCCACCTTCTGGGTGGGAGCTATGGGGTGTGAACCTACAAAAAAAGAAAATGTGTAGGGTCATACTCCATCTAGGGTGGGAGCAAGGTGCGCAATGGCAAGGGCCCACTGCTGAGGTCAAAGTACCAAATGAAAGCAGAGTCCTAGGTAGCAAGAAGAGTAATCGTCGATAATAATAAGATGATTAATAGTGGCGTGACATAGTATGGTGATTATAGTAGAAATACCAAAAGACGGGAGATCAATTATATCCGTCATAGAGTACAGGAGACCTAATAAGAAACAGGAAATCTGGTCCACCGGGCTTGAGTTCTTATTAGAGAGAGAGTGCTTTCTACACTAATTTCAATATAACGACTACTGAATTTATTATTTTCCTCCAAATCTCACCCTGGCTTTCTTGTTATTATAGCCTGTTTCTTATTAGGTTTCCTGTATTGTACTCGTATTGGCGGGTTTTGTTTGATTGTGGAGTGATCGCTTTTTGACTTTTTTTTCTGTCCTTCCGTCGTATACAGTAGGTTTTCTTGATTGCTTAGCTACGTACGCTGACGAACGTATTGATTTCATTCAGTTTTTGTTTATTTACTCGTCTCTTTCCTTGTCTTTCGGGTTTGACACGAAGACGACGCAGAATTGAGTAGGAAGCGCCACACCTCCGTTGTATGGGTGGCGGCCACGGTTCGTGGGAAACCGCGGCTGACGAAAGCAGGAAGGAAACGGTTTACAGCAGTAGACAGGGTAGCAAGGTACCAGACCGACGACTACTGCTGTTGTTGTAGTAGTTGGTAGAATATTTCTGTACTACCGGCACAAAACCTGCCTCGGCTGCCTGGAGGATGAGTTTTTTTGTGTGCTTCCGTTGACTACCCTTTCCTTTCGTTCTCGGTGTTCATCTGTTTACGTTGTTTCTCGTTGATTTTTTGTTTGTTTGTTTTTTGTCTGCAACATCTCCGGGGAAAGCACGACGCATTATTTCTCTGTCTTTTGCTTTCAGTTTTTTTCTCTTTCACGCAGCTGGATTGCTGACAGGGTAGGTCGTACCTGTATTGTACTCGTATGTATGGTCTTACATTGTCTGCTCTGCTAACTGCATTGCACCGTAGTATCTCTGTGTCGTAGTTTTGTGACCACGTTTCTGACATCTATCTACGATAAAGAATCGGCACGGACACTGGGTGTGCTGGATGTGTGTGTGTTCTTCACATTAAACCTTCCTTTCCACCCGTCGACATCCAGCACACCCAGTGTCCTTGCCGATTCTTCATCCTAAAAAGGTACCAGTTCTGTGGTCACAAAACTACGACACAGAGATACTACGCTCAGTGCACAGTATGCAGAGCAGACAATGCAATGCCATATACGACAGGCAAGACCTACGCTGCTAGCAATCCAGGTGCACGCAAGAGAACACAGAGAAAAAAAGCGAAAAAAGCGAAAAGGAAAACATAATTAAAACTAAGCATACTGAAGCAAATCAACAATCAAGCAACGTCGACAGGGATAAAGAAAGGTTTAATGTGAAGAAGACACACACAAATATGAATATGTATATATCATTGATATATATATATTTCCCAGAGCAGGAAGGTCCTCTTTGTTACGGCATTACCCGTCGTGGGCGTGTGTGCGCGGCTCCTGGGTTAGACCAGGCAGCCCGCCGCAGAGGTAAGCACTTCAGCCGGTGTCAAACCAACTGGTTGTTACTCGAGCTTCAGCTCTCAGAAACTCATATAGAAAGAAGAATGGCGCTCAGGCCAGTGTTCATTATTGCTCTTGTCCAAGAGGACAGGGTGAAGAGGAGGAGGGAGAGTGGAAGAGGAGTGAAGGAGAGTGCGTGTGCACGGTTGATCGATCACGTAGCTTTCAAGTCTCAAGACCCCTCGCATGCGGTGAAAAACTAAAACTCGAACAAAAACCTCGGCTGGACCCTAAACGGTATTTTGGGGTTCTCCCGTATATATCCGAGATAACTTATCCAACAGGGTTCCACCGCATACTACTGTGAACCGGCATTGGACATATCGCTGCTTGTACTGCCGTAGTATTCTGTACTGCTGTTGTGGCCTACTCACTACAGGCGGCTTTGTTACCGATCAGCGACTCGGTATAGACTACTGGCTACTGCTGGGTAGCATGGTAGCTATCCTTATTATCGTTAGAGATGGGCACCTTTCCTAAGAAAAAAATGTTTAAACCGGTGTTTGGAAACCCAGCAGGCGTGCCCGAGTAGATGGTTTTTGGCAAAAATAAAACGGGTTTGTTTTGCCGGTTTAAACCGGTTAACCGAAACCGGGTTAAAACAGGAGAAAAACGCGGTTAACCGGTTCACCGGTTTAAACCGGCAGAATCGGAGCGACTATTGACTGCTTAAACTGCGACGTACAGCAGCAAGCAGTAATATAGGATAGGTCGAAAATGACTTGGTTTTAGTGTCTGGATGACTTGGTAATTGCTTGTGGGCCGAGAACGATTTTGTTTTCGTGCGAGGAGTATAAATTGACTTGATTTCAGTATAGGTATCCGATTTTACTTGATTTTTGTTGTCGGGTCGAAAAATACTTCGTTTCAGTGTGGGTGGTTAATTTTTTTTTGTTTTATTTAATAGTGTGAGGGCATCGAAATTGTCTTAGTTTAAGAATAGATATCGAAATTGACTTGGTTTTAGGGTTCGGGTTAAAATTTAAAGTTGTTTTTGGTGTGGGTGATAGAAATATAATCGATTTTGTGCAGGGGTAGTAATTGGCTTGAGTTTTATGCGGGGGGTCGAAATTAATTTGGTTTTGAGTGTCAGGGCCAAAAATGCCTTGGAGTTAGTGTCTAGACGAAAATTGACTGTTTTTTGTGTCAGGGCAAGGTCAGGGCCGAAAAGTACTTAGTTTTAGTGTCGGGGCATTGGTTTTGTGTCAGGGATGAAAAATACTTGGTTTTAGTGTCGGGGCATCGAAATTGCCTTGGGTTTTTAATTGGGATCGATATTGACTTGATTTTAGTCTTAGGTTCAAAACGAACTTGATTTTGTGTCGGGGATCGAGATTTTTGATCGGAGGGTTCAACTTGACTTGTTTTTTTGTGTGCGGGCCGAAAATTAAAAAAATGTTTTCAGTGGGGAGATCAAAGTTCACTTGCACTTTGCGTGCGGGCCGAAAATAATTTGGGTTTGTCGTGCGGGACTAAAAGGTGCGCCGTAGACCGCGAACCCCTACTAATCCGTTATTAAAGGTACGATTTAACGAGATGGATATATATCGCGCTGCATTCTTATTGGCAGGAGTTTTTCTCTTTAATTCGCTTCGTTAGATATGTAAAATACAGTCAGTGGCATTTATATGCAGCGCCTTCTGTCGATCGTAGATCTGCTGCGCTCTCGACTGCCTACGAAAGTCGCACTGCAGCAGCAGCGATCAGTGTTGGTGTACCTGTGGCAGCAATGTGTGGCGTCTGAGGACCTTCCTCTGGCATATCCACGGGTTTAGTACTGATACGTAGGCAGGCAGGTTCTTGCGTGAACCGCAACATATATAACCGCTATGGGATCATCGCCGACTACGATGCATGTGATAATGACTTCTCTGTTTCTCTCTTTGTTATTGATCTGGGTCCATCCACCAAGCCGGGTGTTACAGCGATGCTGGCCCCGGGCTCCTGCTGAGTACAGGAGTGTGGTTGTGGAGGTGTGAGTGACTTCATTTCCCCGCGAGTACACAATAGTACGATCGTATTTCAGAAGGTCCGTGAGGAGTAGCGACATTTGGTCACACGAGAGAGAACAAATACAAGGAAATAACGCTATTTGGACAAGACTTGTCCGTCTGCTGGAGAGCAGGAGACCGGAGGAGAGGAGAGAACTGGACACGAGCACGGACCGTCTTCAGCCAGCTAGCTCTGAGACATCAGATAAGTGAGCATGGTGGTCTGGATACAGCAGCCCTGCAGCTGCACCTGGCGATACGTTTTTGGCGAGGAAATTGAGGCGCAATAGCCGACGGATAATCTCGCCACATTCTTGGGGCATTATGGGACGCCAGCCGGAATACACACCGGATGTGACGGAGCTCATCCACGCCCTGCGCGGTATCATGCCACAGCCAATCGCTCCACGCTTGACCGCGTCCACGCCAGCGGCTTCCGGTGAATTCATCCGCCGGTGGAGTGAGTACGCGCAGTATGGTACAGCTGTAGACAGAGGTATGAAAATGCGAAGTTGTATGACAGAGAATACTCTCGCCACCGTCGGCTATCTTGTTGACTTCCCCACTCAACGTGTTCCGTCTATAAGTGATGCCGACCTGCTGGGGTGTTTACGCTCTGTGGTTCGGCCTTGCAGCTGTATCAGCGAAGTGGCCACGAATAGTCGCCTGCAGGTAGCAGCCGTCGGCGTTTCATCCCCCATCAACGAGAATGATGTGCACCGCCATGCAGTAGCCACGTGGGAAGCTACTCGTAACGCAGTTACCGAAGCCAAGTGCAGGTCATTATTTACAGATACAGGGACCATGTATGGAGCGTGGATATCGGCCTCTGGCAAATCGTTCAGCAAGGTATTCGTTGAAGCCCTCAGGCCGCATCCATTTCGACAAAGTGTCCGTGATGAACTGATAATAAACGACACACCAATGGAAAACCCGGAGCGCTTTTGTCGTCGTGTCATACACCTAGCAGCCCAATGGCCGGAAATCCAGCGCCTAGTCGACGCTGCGGTGGCGGATACTTATCGACATGGTCGCGGTGGAAGAGGTCGTGTCGTCGAGAATTGTGGCGGTGAGATCAGGAGCCAGATTTATCAAAGTGGTCGAGGGCATTCAGCAAGCTCTGGGCGTTGGAAAACGGCGAACAACTGTAACGGCGGTGCGAGAAGTGACCAGCCAGCGTACGGCGGAATAGAGGAGCGTGTTGAACGAGTGCAACCACCTAATTTCGAGTACGGTTGGTACGATGAATATGTAAGACGCAAACCAGAGCGCGATTGTTCGCGTAATAGTAGGGCGTACAAGCCTGAGAAACGTGCTGACTATGATCCTGCGGTCGTTTCTCGTGGATTGCGTGATGTATCCGGCCGACGTGCAGAATCTCCTGTGACGCGCGTTCGCGCCCGATCTATGGATGCCCCTGTTTCACGGATGAATTTTGACGCTCCAAAAAAGGGTCACCGCCCCTGTATTGCTGGTATCACCTGCGGAGAATGTTGTTACTACAGTACAGCCGTCTATGTACCAACTTTGGTCGAGGGACAGCCGGCAGTGGAAGGAAATGAGAGTGCACACTGTTCAAAAGCGGATGGTAATTTCGCTACATCATCGGATATGGTGGTCGAAGCAAAGCTCATAGAAGGCAAAGAAGCTGCGCCTACCTACTGCTGTACAGTCGATGAATATGAACACATCGAGCTTGTCGTGGCACAAGAGGCAGTTCATGAACGCGGGGAGAGCACCAGCACCAAACTCGAGGTGGGGAATCCTTCTGAAGGGCGAGGATTGTTTTTGGGATTGTCATTCTCGTGGGTTGTGGCTGCTGCTGTATGTCTGCTGATCGGTACTATTACTGTGCTGCCAAAATCAAACCGGAGCGCGGCGGCTTTGGACTTCCGCCAGATACCAAGAACGAAGTTCACGTTGGCACTTTCGAATTCGCAGATACATGGGCTACAAGAGTATGGGCATATTGCTACCGGGGGTGACGAAACGCCGTACCGGATTACTGCTATTGAGAATGGTGATTGGGCGATTTTCAGCATCATTGCTGCGGAAACAATAACGAAAGCTATGGGGATGTACTGGAGGGCAGCAACTGCGTTGGGGCCGTCTGTATGGGATATCGTTGGGGCATGGGATGTCGTTGGGGCGAGCAAGGGAGAGTGGACTGCCTCAACTCAAGGATGTCAACTACCGGTGACGGGTATTGGGTAAGCTGGATAGAGTGAAGCGAACAGGTGATCCGGAGCTTACTGGATCGTTGCCAACACAATACTGGCACTGCCGTAAAAAGGTAAACCTGGTTCTTACTTAGTATTTATGTGCTGAAATCATGCGTGTTCAGTATCAATTTTCTCATGTTGTGGTCCATGTACCCTGTAAAGCAACTACTCTCGGGTTGCATTCATCTGTGGTATTATTGCTTCCTCCATATTTTGCTTCATTTTACCGATTTTAATGCCCTGCTTATTTTAATAACTGGGAAGCGCACACCGAAAAAATACTAATCTGAATATCTTCTTTATTTGTACACGAAAATATTCAGATAGCTTGCAGTTGTACACTGCTTGCTTTTGTCATAGGTTTAGATCTGGACGCTGTATCTGTTCGGTTAGGTGGACGCATTATGTGTTGTGGTTGGGGTCATACATCAATCGCGAGATTTAATGAGCGAGTGGCTTTTGCTGCATGCTTTTCAGGTTATTTTTGTACTTCGTTTGAGTGAATATTTGAGGACTTCTTCTGGTGTTTTTGCCGTGGATATTTCGTCTGTCCCTTCCTTTTGTTTTATCAAGTTGCCCCAAGTCATTTCAAGCCTGTGGGTTACTTTGGGGGGGTGCTGTGGCGTCTGGAGACATTCCTCTGGCATATCCACGGGTTTACTACTGATACGTAGGCAGGCATGTTCTTGCGTGAACCGCAACTTATAACCGCTAGGGGATCGTCGCCGACTACGATGCATATGAATGACTTATCTGTTTCTCTCTTTGTTAATGATCTGGGTCCATCCACCTATCCGGGTGTTACAGCGATGCTGGCCCCGGGCTCCTGCTGAGTACAGGAGTGTGGGTGTGGAGGAGTGAGTGACTTGCTTTCCCCGCGAGTACACCATAAATGTAATGTCGTATATGTGCCTGGAATTCACGTCACCCCGTAAAATATAGTATAATACAAGGGTTTGCGGCTGACGCCGCCCGATCAACGAATCGAACCCAAGACCTTGGTAGTGGCTGCCAGTGGGAGGACGCCTACTTGCTGTTGAATGATTCATACGTAGAGGATGTGATTACGCATTTCCTTCACCATTCTCATACCTGGTAGTACACACCAGGCAGGGTAGCAGCACGCCGCAGTGGGGAGACGGTAGAGACATGCTGGTATAGAGCATTCATATTGCCGTGCGAGTAGAGTAGTGGTATGTAGTGGTTGATCAATGATTTGAAACCAAGACCTTGGTACTCGTAGTGGCTGCCAGTCGGCGTTAGAAGGACGCCTACTTCATGTTCTAAAAAATAGGTACGTATATATTTAACAACAGCAGCATTGTTCACGTACAACGTATGTACGTACCTGGTGTCATAAAAAAAAAAACGTACGTACTGCCGTTAGTTCTAAAACGAACGTTCCGAGAAATTAAAAGTAGTACGAGTGAAACAGTCAAAAGTCGCGAAGTGGTAGCGAAATTTCGATTAGCGTATGGTGCGACCCTACGAAGGTAGGAGATGAACGGAGCTAATGGTGGCAACGTATTCGACAGCGATAGAAGAACCAGTGAGCAGAATACAGGGGGGGGGTGGCAGCGAAACGACTCCGCTGGCGGGACTGTCAGTTAAGGAATCCATGATGCAGCCCGCGGATGACGGAGCTAATATGGTCGCACCGTATTCGACGGCGATAGATGAATGGTGGCACCGTATTCGACGGCATAGATGAACCGGTGAGCAGAACGGCGAACGGATTCTCGCTAACGACAATCGTCGTAGCGCTAGTGGAGATTGATTGGTACGAAGTCGTTCGGCAAAAAGACTGGATCGGGCCGGAAAAGACGCGCGTGCCTTAAATTGAAATATGTGCTGGGTAAGAGGGGTTTCGGGCGCTGGTTCTTGTTTCGATCGGCATCGATGGGGGAGTTTGATCGGTACGAAGTCGGTTTTCTACGTAGCGCTAGTGGCAGATTGATTGGTACGAAGTCGTTCGGCAACAAATACTGGATCGGGCCGGAAAAGACTCGAGTGCCTTTTAATTGAAATATGTGCTGTGTAAAAGGGGTTTCCCGCGCTGGTTCTTGTTTTGATCGCATCGATGGGGAGAGTTTGATCGGTAGAAGTCGGTTTTCTACGTACCGCTAGTGGCAGATTGATTGGTACGAAGTCGTTCGGCACGAAGTACTGGATTGGGCCGGAAAAGACGCGCGTGCCTTATAATTGGAATATGTACTGGGTAAGAGGTGTTTCCCGCGCTGGTTCTTGTTTCGATCGGTACGAAGTTGAGACATTATGTCGCGAATAAATCGACATGATCCCGGTTTGGTTATAGCACATGTCTGCATTTGCTAGATTAGCAAAAAATACGGTGGTTGGAGTTTGGGAATTTGAACGGTACGAATATGTCAGGGGGTCTTCATTGAAAAACAATCATACCGCATTCATGCGATGCATGTTCATGACGTTTTTTCATTCAGGAAATATTTTCCAGGGGAATTTAATTGAAATCCAATCATTCCGCATTCATGCGATGCCATGTTTCAACTTATTATCAGTCCGGGAATATTTTCCAAGTCATTCAGAACGAAATATGACTATCCATGACACTTTGCCTACATTACCGAAGTACTGAGTACAAACTCGTACTCGCCAGTCGTCTGTTTTCTAACGGTGAGTTGACCCTGGCGTGTTTTTCAGCCTCGTCGACGATTATATAACAAAGCAGATACGTACCATGGATTAAATGCCCGACTACGGCACGGCGAAAGAAACGGAACAGTCTTCGCGGGAAGAAGAATGTTTTAACGTTGAAGCTCGAACGAGTGCACACTAACAGCCCAAGTCCAGTTTTCGGTCCCGTCCAAACGGTTCCCCTAGCTAAAATACTCGATGCGGCCCCCAATGCACCGGTCCCCTAGCCAAAATCCCAGACCCGGTCCCCTTATGCACCGGTCCCCTAGCCAAAATTCCAGACTCGGTCCCCTAATGCACCGGTCCCCTAGCCACAAATCCCAGGTTCGGTCCCCTAATGCACCGGTCCCCTAATGCATTACAAGGGGATGTAAATATGTACTACATATCGGTAGTCCGATGTGGTTGCTGCACCATAACTGAGGTAGGTAAACATGGAACACCGTTCCTAACACGAAAGTCAAAGGCTTGGTCTACCACGCGCGACTCCTTCTTGGGCCTTTGGCTTGACACATACAGCACTCAATGCCACATCTGTCTCGATGCGCGCAATTCAAGGCGTAGCATATTGAACTAACCGCAAACACGTAGCCAACGTCACCGTATACACGGAATGTTTGATGCTCACTATTGGCTGCAGCTTCAAGGGAAATTGGTCGGGCTAGAGTACTGCCAGTACTACAACTCTGGTAGTGGTAGTAGTAGTACACTGGTTTATGGAGCTACCCGGGTTGTCAATGTATCGAAGTACTTTGCATCAATGCGCCCCACGTAAACGCGCCATGACAAAAACGTAAATCCATAAAAGCAGAAGAGCTATAGAGGAAAGACGGATAGAGACTGTGAGAACGATGGACGAGTGCCTCCTGTACCTTCATGCCCTTTGTCTACCTGCTATCATTTGCCCTCGGTCAACCGACCACCTATTAAACAATTACTCAACATCAACGTCGATTTCGCTCTATTGAAGCCTAATCGCGTCAGAATGTGCCATCGAGAGGGCGCTTCCATCGGGGTCTAGGGGCGCCGCCGGCGCTCTCCTGTCTAGCCTGGGGGGAGTGATGGTTGCGGCAAAGACGCGACCGGTTGCTGCTTCGCTGCAACAGTGTACGGCTCAGGCCCCGTGTACTGGTTGCTGACGCTGCCAGTACATACTGTATATGCTGAAGATATCAGTATCACGCCCTGTCAATTCGTACATCAATAAAATTGAAACGCAAACAAACCCACGTACAAAGAGTACTATCCAGGAAGACAGTAGCCGCACCGGTATCGCCGTCTAAGTGTACATCCAAATTGGCAAATATCAAAATACTCTGTGTTGGGTTTGACACTCTCACCGACAGTTTCACCAGGATTACTACTGCGACCGCTCTTTTCTCCCTCGACATTCGTTTCAACGAATTCTTTGGCGTTCTATGCTTTCTAGAATTATGGCAACGCCATAACCCCCCGACTCTCTCTTGTCTGCGGCCGTTGACTGCAACACGATCTAAGCTCCGCATTATAACGGCGAACTGTTCGTTGTTGCTCCTGAGGCTTGAATCAGGAAGTCGTCCACTAGGCATGGGTGTCAGCGTTTTCGGTCAATCTGGTCCAATCGAAACAGCAAAATCCCACCTGTGTGTTTCGTGCCGTACGTCTACGCTCGTTTGTTTCCAAAACTCTGTTTGCCGATACAGCACCGTGCATTCGGTATTGCAAACCGTTCTTATCAAATCCGACCTCCACGTGATCCCCGTGACAGCTTTCGATCACGACGGTTTCAGTCACAGCGAACTTGTACTCATTGCTCATATTTGAGCGTGTTAACAACTATCCCAAGAGCGTGGGAAATGGTAACGCATGCACCGTACCTACGCAACCGTTCCGAGTTACCTTTCCTTTTTCCTGATAGGGGAACCCGGCTAAGCATATGTCATCACTGTGCACGTGAGGAAACTCGAGCAAGGTTGACCAAAACTACAGGAAAAGCGCAGTCGCGAAAACAATTATAACGTAGACCCCACCATCTCTGGGGTGTTAATGGTGTCGATTTCGTTTGATTCGCGGGGGCGCACGCCGGTGTTGGAAGGGCTTTCCAAGGCAGCGTAAGGCAACGTTGACGGCGCAGAAGGGCCAGCAGTAGTTCTAGTCTTAGAAGCAACGGCAGTGTTCGCGGAGATTCGGGGCCGACGCACGCCGTCACTTGTATCCTTCACACAAGCAAATACGTTTTTGCGGATTGTACGGCACCACGTGGCCCCCCAAGCTGTGAAGAGGTATCGGCGCACGAACCTCCGCTTCTCCTGTGTAGCAGCACGATGCGAGGGCGTACAACAAACACGGGGGGCATTGGCATCGTCAGGCGCAGATCGCAATGGATTTGGCCACCGTTTACGATACTGCCCATTGAGGTCGACAACGCTCGGTTCCACACATGTCACTGCCCAATTGGTTTTACCATGGCGCCATGGTGAGTTGGACACACAAGCGTTAGCGATGAGTTGGCGGCAACACGACAATAATATACTATTATGTTGTCCAAGTGCGTTGCAGGCAAGGCCACCGCATATAAACGATCGTTGATGACCTTAGGTACACCCCACGTCGTGAAACGTTTGACTCACTTTTGCATCGTCGTCCACGGTGCGCGGTTCTGCCTCCTTGTTCATGAGCATGGACACGGCTCCGATGAAAAACAATAATAAGTCCATGAAGATCAGTAGTACCAGAACTGCGAGATCAACACCAAGCAAGCGTGGAGCAGGTCGGTCACACAATATGTCATTGTCGTTTACACGATACGATGGAGTCGACATCGATGTCACGTTGGAGGGCTTATAACATATGTGTCAAAGCTCGATAATAGCGGGTATACAACACATGCAAGCAACTTCCTCAACAACGAAGCATCCTAGCAAAACAACTTGATACCATTGCCCCCCTCACTGCTGTCAGCGTTGTCTACTGCATGCGACGAATTGTTTAAACGCTAAAGTCCGCCTCTGGACTGTCACTCTCAACGGCGCCATGGGTAGACGGGTGGATAAGGCCTTGGAGGGAGTCTAAACAGGCTTAAAAATTGGACCAATACAAATATAACAAGGGCCCACCGACAAGAACTATCAGTTGGATGACGACGACCGCGGTGTCGGCCCTCTTGGCGTTCTCGGTCCCTTGCCATTCGTGGGCGGCGATAGCTAAGACGCCCATGCAAACAGCGTTAGCGGCTGACAGCCCCACCGCTATGGAATTGATGAACCTGCGCAACGCAGACAAAACAAAATGCAGGGCCGATATCTGGTTTTGTGCTTTGTGTGCGGTGTAGGGTATGTAAGTCATGCACGTTCACCCTCGCTCGCGCATGTTCGTGTGCTTGAACCTCGTCTAGAATACAAGGAAGGCCGATTCCCTCGTTTGAAGGCGGGAAATGCAATCGCTGTGCCGGCGCGGATGGTTCATATACCGTAGATATATCACACTGTTTGCGGCTCGAGCGTAGGGTTGGGGTTTGGTGAAGTCACNCAACGTCAATAGGATATGCTGTCCCACACCACCACCACCACCCCATCACCACCACCACCGCCACCACGACGCACCACCGCCACCCCCGCCCCACCAGCCGAAGGAGCCACCGGAAGCTGTTGTTGCCGTAGTAGCTGATGGGCGTTGGTGGGATCTCGTTCCCGTGGTCTGGTGATGGTGTGGTCGGGTGCTTGCTCTGTGGTGGCGATGATGGCTCAAGAAGAGAGAGCTTTTTGGACCCAGAAAAAAACAATTTACCACCTCATCACAACCACCCCCAACACCACCCCCACCACAAACACCCCCCCCCACCACCACCCACCCTTCGTCAAGAGCAGCAAAAGCTTTATTGCTCGTGGCGGCGGGTGTTTGTGGTGGTGTAGTGGTCTCTGTGTGTTATGTCGGCTGTGAGCTTCGTGTTACTCGGCGCCCGCGAGCGATGATTCTGTGGCCTTTGCCTTGTGCACTCTACTTCCTCTCGAGAAAAGAACGAGCACAGGGATCATTTACATATATATAGGCAATGGTCATTTGGGGGTATACCCCCCTGGTTTTACGGCCATTTGGGGGTAGGGTCAAAATGCGCCCGCGGAACGCGCTCCCGCGGGCCCAAACAGGCCTCAAACGCCATTCCGAAGCCCTGGCGAGATGCCCGAAGCCCATGCCAAGCACGCACACAACTTTTTTTTTTTTTCAGGCACGTCCTTGGGCCTAACGGGACGGCGGCGCACGAGGGGGCAAACGAAGTCCCCCCTTTGACCACATCTTGGGGGAGGATAACCCCACGTACCTACTAAATTTATCTACTCCCCCCGATTGACCACTTTTTTCACCCCGTTTGACCAAAACCATACCCCCTTTTGACCATCTGCGACAGCCCCAAAAACGACTACAGCAGTACGTATCCAAGTCACCGCCCAACAGCCCGAATAGATCACGGGACGGAATACCCAGAACTTGCGAGTAGTCGGGATCGTTTGCCTCCCAAGAAATAAATTTTTATCAGTCCGGGAATATTTTCCAAGTCATTCAGAACGAAATATGACTATCCATGACACTTTGCCTACATTGACCGAAGTACTGAGTACAAACTCGTACTCGCCAGTCGTCTGTTTTCTAACGGTGAGTTGACCCTGGCTTGTTTTTCAGCCTCGTCGACGATTATGTAACAAAGCAGATACGTACCATGGATTATAATGCCCGACTACGGGCACGGCGAAATAAACGGAACAGTCTTCGCGGGAAGAAGAATGTTTTAACGTTGAAGCTCGAACGAGTGCACACTAACAGCCCAAGTCCAGTTTTCGGTCCCGTACCAAACGGTTCCCCTAGCTAAAATACTCGATGCGGCCCCCTAATGCACCGGTCCCCTAGCCAAAATCCCAGACCCGGTCCCCTTATGCACCGGTCCCCTAGCCAAAATTCCAGACTCGGTCCCCTAATGCACCGGTCCCCTAGCCACAAATCCCAGGTTCGGTCCCCTAATGCACCGGTCCCCTAATGCATTACAAGGGGATGTAAATATGTACTACATATCGGTAGTCCGATGTGGTTGCTGCACCATAACTGGGGTAGCTAAACATGGAACACCGTTCCTAACACGAAAGTCAAAGGGTTGGTCTACCGCGCGCGACGCCTCCTTGGGTCTTTGGCTCGACACATATAGCACTCAATGCCACACCCGTCTCGATGCGCGCAATTCAAGGCGTAGCATATTGAACTAACCGCAAACACGTAGCCAACGTCACCGTATACACGGAATGTTTGATGCTCACTATTGGCTGCAGCTTCAAGGGAAATTGGTCGGGCTAGAGTACTGCCAGTACTACAATTCTGGTAGTGGTAGTAGTAGTACACTGATTTATGGAGCTACCCGGGTTGTCAATGTATCGAAGTACTTTGCATCAATGCGCCCCACGTAAACGCGCCATGACAAAAACGTAAATCCATAAAAGCAGAAGAGCTATAGAGGAAAGACGGATAGAGACTGTGAGAACGATGGACGGGTGCCTCCTGTACCTTCATGCCCTTTGTCTACCTGCTATAATTTGCCCTCGGTCAACCGACCACCTATTAAACAATTACTCAACATCAACGTAGATTTCCCTCTATTGAAGCCTAATCGCGTCAGAATGTGCCATCGAGAGGGCGCTTCCATCGGGGCCCTCTAGGGGCGCCGCCGGCGCTCTCCTGTCTAGCCTGGGGGGAGTGATGGTTGCGTTAAAGACGCGACCGGTTGCTGCTTCGCTGCAACAGTGTACGGCTCAGGCCCCGTGTACTGGTTACTGACGCTGCCAGTACATACTGTATATGCTGAAGATATCAGTATCACGCCCTGTCAATTCGTACATCAATAAAATTGAAACGCAAACAAACCCACGTACAAAGAGTACTATCCAGGAAGACAGTAGCCGCACCGGTATCGCCGTCTAAGTGTACATCCAAATTGGCAAATACCAAAATACTCTGTGTTGGGTTTGACACTCTCACCGACAGTTTCACCAGGGTTACTACTGCGGCCGCTCTTTTCTCCCTCGTCATTCGTTTCAACGAATTCTTTGGCGTTCTATGCTTTCTAGAATTATGCCAACGCCATAACCCCCCGACTCTCTCTTGTCTGCGGCCGTTGACTGCAACACGATCTAAGCTCCGCATTATAACGGCGAACTGTTCGTCGTTGCTCCTGAGGCTTGAATCAGGAAGTCGTCAACTCGGCATGGGTGTCAGCGGTTTCGATCAATCTGGTCCAATCGAAACAGCAAAATACCACCTGTGTGTTTCGTGCCGTACGTCTACGCTCGTTTGTTTCCAAAACTCTGTTTGCCGATACAGCACCGTGCATTCGGTATTGCAAACCGTTCTTATCAAATCCGACCTCCACGTGATCCCCGTGACAGCTTTCGATCACGACGGTTTCAGTCACAGCGAACTTGTACTCATTGCTCATATTTGAGCGTGTTAACAACTATCCCAAGAGCGTGGGAAATGGTAACGCATGCACCGTACCTACGCAACCGTTCCGAGTTACCTTTCCTTTTTCCTGATAGGGGAACCCGGCTAAGCATATGTCATCACTGTGCACGTGAGGAAACTCGATTAAAGTTGACTAAAACTACAGGAAAAGAGCAGTCGCGAAAACAATTATAAAGCAGACCCCACCATCTCTGGGGTGTTAATGGTGTCGATTTCGTTTGATTCGCGGGGGCGCACGCCGGTGTTGGAAGGGCTTTCCAAGGCAGCGTAAGGCAACGTTGACGGCGCAGAAGGGCCAGCAGCAGTTCTAGTCTTAGAAGCAACGGCAGTGTTCGCGGAGATTCGGGGCCGACGCACGCCGTCACTTGTATCCTTCACACAAGCAAATACGTTTTTGCGGAGTGTACGGCACCACGTGGCCCCCCAAGCTGTGAAGAGGTATCGGCGCACGAACCTCCGCTTCTCCTGTGTAGCAGCACGATGCGAGGGCGTACAACAAGCACGGGGGGCATTGGCATCGTCAGGCGCAGATCGCAATGGATTTGGCCACCGTTTACGATACTGCCCATTGAGGTCGACAACGCTCGGTTCCACACATGTCACTGCCCAATTGGTTTTACCATGGCGCCATGGTGAGTTGGACACACAAGCGTTAGCGATGAGTTGGCGGCAACACGACAATAATATACTATTATGTTGTCCAAGTGCGTTGCAGGCAAGGCCACCGCATATAAACGATCGTTGATGACCGTAGGTACACCCCACGTCGTGAAACGTTTGACTCACTTTTGCATCGTCGTCCACGGTGCGCGGTTCTGCCTCCTTGTTCATGAGCATGGACACGGCTCCGATGAAAAACAATAATAAGTCCATGAAGATCAGTAGTACCAGAACTGCGAGATCAACACCAAGCAAGCGTGGAGCAGGTCGGTCACACAATATGTCATTGTCGTTTACACGATACGATGGAGTCGACATCGATATCACGCTGGAGGGCTTATAACATATGTGTCAAAGCTCGATAATAGCGGATATACAACACATGCAAGCAACTTCCTCAACAACGAAGCATCCTAGCAAAACAACTTGATACCATTGCCCCCCTCACTGCTGTCAGCGTTGTCTACTGCATGCGACGAATTGTTTAAACGCTAAAGTCCGCCTCTGGACTGTCACTCTCAACGGCGCCATGGGTAGACGGGTGGATAAGGCCTTGGAGGGAGTCTAAACAGGCTTAAAAATTGGACCAATACAAATATAACAAGGGCCCACCGACAAGAACTATCAGTTGGATGACGACGACCGCGGTGTCGGCCCTCTTGGCGTTCTCGGTCCCTTGCCATTCGTGGGCGGCGATAGCTAAGATGCCCATGCAAACAGCGTTAGCGGCTGACAGCCCAACCGCTATGGAATTGATGAACCTGCGCAACGCAGACAAAACAAAATGCAGGGCCGATATCTGGTTTTGTGCTTTGTGTGCGGTGTAGGGTATGTAAGTCATGCACGTTCACCCTCGCTCGCGCATGTTCGTGTGCTTGAACCTCGTCTATAATACAAGGAAGGCCGATTCCCTCGTTTGAAGGCGGGAAATGCAAGCGCTGTGCCGGCGCGGATGGTTCATATACCGTAGATATATCACACTGTTTGCGGCTCGAGCGTAGGGTTGGGGTTTGGTGAAGTCACCAACGTGTAAGAGCTGGTTTAGGGCTTCCGTCAGAAACATGTTTGGACATCAAGAATCCACGCCGTCTGTTTGAGTGAGACACTGAACCTTCGCGCGCACACTTTCTGTGGTCGTATGCCGAAGGGTGCATGGAGGGGGTGCAATGTTTGTTATTCATTTTGCCAGTGTTCTACGGTCTTAGGATGTTTACTTTCTAGGACCTCAAGTATCTAGCGAAACATACAAACTTGTACCCCCTTCATGTAAACCTCGGCATACTACGTCGCACGGAAGGTTTGTGCCAATTTGATCTAAGTCGGACACACCGCGTGAAGTTCTGAACCTTGGTGGGAATTACGTAAATGTTACCTTTTTGTACTCCGTCGCAAGTCTTGATGCTTTCGCTTTTAAGTGCGTTGAAAGAGAATACTTTCGTGTGCATACTTCCAACCAGTAGGTTCGGATTTAACCATTGGACCGTGTACCATGCATTGCTCCAATTAGTAAAATCTCGGTTTTACTGCGGTAGTTTTATGCACCTTCGTGGATCATTAAAACAAACTATTAGATTAGTTGAGGCCTGTTGCCCCAGCTAGTGGTCCTATCCAGACTTCCTTGTTCTCTGGTGTACTCTCTGTTGACTGCTGGACTGCGGTCAGATATCTCCGCTCTTTGTCCCGGATCCCACCCAAACTTATTACATCAACACCGCGGACTCTCCGAAAGTACTCGGTTTGAGTATGAACTTGACTTTTAGCGTTAGAAGTTACTTAATGTTGACCCTACGCAGTCAGTTCTTCGAGGCTTGAGCAAATTCTTCGTACAGGCATACGCTTTGGAGTACCTGGAACTGTATCGTTTACAATAAAATTACACATGCATGGTTTCTTCCTACGGAAACGCATGGCTGCTGTGTTTTTAAGGCCTGTGGTTGGTCGGGACACATTTGTTCCGCTAGCACCAGCCCTAGGCCCGTAATTAACCAACGCGTTATGCCGCTCTCTTCCACTATCCTTTCTGGTCAGAATACAAAGTATGTGACATTCGAGTAGCTATCGCATGCGGTATTTATGGCGGAAGCAATTTGGGGCGTTTCTATTGTACCATGCTGTAACTTTACAGCATGCGCATCGCAAATACAATCTACCCGGAATGTCCCATAAATTTACCGGGAATGTATACATTGCTGGTATAAGTGTACGCTGTACTAATAGTATTAGTGTTGTCCTGGATTGTACCCCACTTTGTAAATGCATCCTCAAGGCCTGTCAGTCGTTGGGGTATCGATGCAAGGCTCGCGGACAGGATTTAAACGTTTACGCTAATGTCCCATGACAAGCCGTATGTGTCCCCTAGGTGTCTACCGAAGAGCTACGCGTCACTATTAATAGTACTCACTTAAGTTGAACAAGAAAGCTCACCGATTCGCGAAGGGCTTGAATAGCACGAGCAGTATGAAGGTCACCACAAGTTGGGCACAGAAAAGCGAAAGTTGCCACACGCTCTCGTCAACCAGTACCCCGATGACCGCAAAAACCGCCGACTGAGAGGGACGGAAGGGACACGCGCAGCTCTGGATTAGTATGGCGAAACAACCAATTTTCACTCGACTGGCTGCTGAAATGCCTACGACTCTCGTAAGTGCGCATGTTGACGGCTAAAGTATATACAATTTGTTTAAAGAGGGCATATTTATAATCCTACAATACTACAGTGCCGGGGAACGCCCCTTGATATCTTGTAAGCTTGCGTTTGCACCTGAACGAGAAAGTATGCCATGAACCACGACCCGGCCTGCGTGAAGTCCACGAACAGCGGCTCGAATCCCATCCGAAAACGATGCCCTTCCCGCCAAGCGCCTTCGTCGGTAGGGTTCTCGGACCAGTCGTCCCGAGGCCGAGATTCTTGGTACACCCTTTCGACCGTCACCCACTGTCCTGAGTCCGCCCAGGAGATCAAGCTTCCACTTTCCTTGCTGCTGGCAATGACTTTGGAAACGAAGCCACGCGTGCCATCACCTCCATTGTCGGGATTGTCGGGGTAGATTGTCGGCTCGAAGGCGATAAGGGCATCGGAGCGCACTCGAAGAGCGATAGTCCGGCACACCATGACGAACATGAGGACGGGGTACAGTAGCTGAGCACGCACCATTGTCGGCACAATCCACAAGCAATGAAGGGGTCCAGTGCGGAAGTCAGAAGCGACAATGCGATATTGCCACGGATTTACACATACCGCGCTCGCTCTGGTTCGAGGTCTATGAAATGTCTGTGCATGCCAGTTCGGTTGGACAACGGGTACCGTATTCGTCGGCGGGACATACAGCGAACACAAACTACAGGAAGTCATGGGCCCCTTCAAGCCGTACTATGTGAAACACTTATTTGTACCTATGATGTAACCTGGGCACGGCATACGGTTTTACTCAAGTAAAGGCGACTCACCAAAGCCGTTGACGCCGTGGCGATCACCCATGTGCACCTACTTTCGCGCAGGGCAGATACCCCTGCTGCGACGGCTCCCTCAAAAGCGAAGAGCAGGAACAAAAGCTCCACGTGCGGAAAATGTAGCCATGCCGATGTCGAACGGTCTCTGTATTCCAAGAATCTGCGCCAGCGGCTCTTACTATGTGTCACATCTTCATTGCCCTTTTCCTCATCATCGCTTGATTTTTCTCCGTAATCTCTCATTGTCTGAAGTGCTGAGGCTCTTCGCGGCGGCCGTTGTCGTAGGCGCGAGCCCTGAGATTTAGTTCCAGTCTCGGAGTCAGGATCTTCGTCAGACCGGGTCCCCCACTTACTTCTTCGGGAAATTGTTAGCCCACGAATGGGCGTGCCACGGAGCCGGGCCATCTCCACCTCCTCTTTGGCGCGTTCCTGTCGGTTAGCGCGATATAATGCCAGCAAGCAGAGGGCATGTTCCACTCGTGACTACCCGCATCTTCGGCATCAAAATCATCTGGTCATGGTGGACACAGAAGCCTCTACGCCTGCACCTCGCGCGGGCACGGCTAAGTGCGAGATTAATTAGTACGAGCTGCTACAGCCAGCCGCTTAGATATAATGTGCTATAGAGATTGCGCGAAGAAGCGTACGCGCGGGAGGTGTCACCTTAGTTACCCAGCACGCCTCCACACCGGAGGCCAGCACAATATGGAGGACGAAGATAGCCAACAGGATGATGGCGAAGAGCACAAGGTTGCCGATGAACACAAGCGCGCCGATATCGCTCGACCCAGCGTCTGCTAGTTCACACCGGGGTAGACTGTCTGTGCCGTCCAGCCGGCGAGCTCTCGTTACCGGTGTGAAATTACCGACTTCGTCGCCCGGAGGCCAGAGGTTCACCCACCTACAGGAAGCAAGACGGTCATGCGTTTTTGTCCGAATATGAAGACTATGTTCATAAAGTATATTTATGTCGACTCACTTAATACTCCTCTGTTTACGGGGGTTGCGGAATTACCTGCTACATGTAACCGCATCTAGTTATGCAGTTTGAGCGATGTTGCCGATACAATACTCTTATATCTTGCTTCTTCTATGTAGGAGAAAATGAACGAACTCATGCGTAGCTGGGCATCCCCAGACCTGAGGTTCCTCGCGAACTCTAGGATCCACGAATCGTCAGCTCCCGTAGAGTCCACCAGCGACAGCGTCGCAATAAATTGCATCTGACCAACGACCAATAAAGACAGCGTCGCTGATGGTACACGGATTCTGGACATTATTCCCGTGGAAGAAGCCCCCAGCGGCGCCTGAACACATTCATCCGACGAAAACGGCACGAGTGATAGATGGATGTATACCGTTAGTTTTTGGAGGGATGGGGGCATCTTTTGTTTGCACACGCGCCTCTCCCCTGCCAAATATCATAAAGCACCGAACTTCACATACTGCGTCGAACGTGTTATACGCTTAACACAGCGGCAGGAAATTCACTATTCCAACGAATAGTGAGATTATCATAGCTTTGCCGTGATAGACGCGTATCATCGCGCCAGGAAAAGTTCCAACTTTCGACATGCAAGGTCATTAACACCAAAACAATGTAATCGACTTCAACAACGCATGCTACGGTAGAGGTGCACCATATTGTTTTCTGGGGGTTCCTCGCTTGGAGGAGCAGTACACCTCACCCAAAAACTGTTTTCAGAGGGAAAAAAAACGTTCTACATACCCGATGAACAATCCCACGGCCTAAGAATACAACGAACGATAGAGTGCAGCACAGGAAGAGTGAAAGTCCGACGAGTTTGGGTTGAGGATCCCGATCATTCAGAAAATATTTCACCCGAAAACGTGCTACTTCTATCGTAGCAGCAAACGTCTCACCAAACTCCCTGGTGGCACGGCCGGAGATGCACTTCCAGTACTGACGAACAGGCTGCGTGCAGTAGCCGCGGCCCCGCCACCAAAGGCAAGTATCGACGTAATCATTGCTGCGCCACCGGCTGAAGAAGAGATCTTTTGGAGTTAGCGAAGTACGTTTGAAAAAAACAAACGAAGCAGATTGGCGTGCGGAGGTCCGAACACAGTACAAACCAGGTTCGTTGGTTGGAGCCTACCCTTTTCGTCGGTGAGGGCTCGCATCATATCTCGAATAGCCTATGGTCCATGAGGCCCATACTGTATTAAAGTGCACCAGCACCCACGTTCACTTTTCTCGGGGTTGGAGCGATGTCTCCAATAATCTTGAACCACAGTCTACAGTACAATGGCCATCTCGAGGCAGACCTATAAACAAGTAAATAACATTTTCTAAGCATAATTTCGTCTGCAGATCGCGGAAACGCCGCAAAAACATATCGCATATTCACGGTGTAAGTGCTTTGAACAGCAAGGAGTTTGAACGGTTTGGGGATTTGGCAGGGGACGATTTCGTGCCAAATAAAACAAAAGAGAAGGAATCGGTATAACCCTGAATTGGAACATTATTCCTTACCAGGTATGGTATATTTACGAAGGTTTCACGCTTTCGAACCGAAGGTAGGCGAACGATTCAAGCTATACATCCCAGATGCATGATGCAATTGTGCTCATTCCTGGGAGCTTGCCGCTTCGCTAAGTGTATGTGTAGTGTATATCGAAGTAAACGGTTTAGTCCAAACTAACTGTTTTGGGGAGATAGTCGGGTTCCGACCACTAGCTTACTTGATTACATAAATAGTTGTATCTGAGGCACGAGTGCCCCGTGCTTGTAGTGCGTGGGTGGTATGGGATCGTTATAAAACAATGTGGAAGGGGAGAAGTCAGAGGGTTTGGGAACAAAGCAAAATGAAACCCAGCAGTGAATAAACATTGTATGACCTATCCCACCTCTCGTGACGCTGCTGATGTCACGATCGTCGGTTCCTGTGACCCCGATGGTACAGCAGTCGGTACAGGTTCTGACTCCGTCGCAGGATTTGAAGTTGGTTGTTCGGGAATAGGTTGCGGCTCAGGACCCTCAGATGGAGGGAGAGCTGCAGGAATGACACGATATGCAATGTGAGGATAGCATTGGTCACTGTTGCACTGGGACTGGGGCTGATATACCGTTGTTACTACGAGCGCGCCATCCCCATTCCAATCACGAAGGTCGGGGCGAAGAGACACTCGTCTACGGACAATTACAGTGAGCTACGAAAACCAAGCGGCGACATGTTCCCCTCCTTCGTTTCGGTGCTAACTTCCATTTAACGAGGGACGCATTGACCGTGGATATGATGGTAACTTCACGGAAGAAAATTAACTTGCCTTGGTTTGGGTCGGTGCATAGACGCACAGCCGCGGGTATGGTATCCAAAGTTGCACTATTCGTAACGAAGAAACAGTTTTTGACTCTGGATACTGCTGCGAAGCGGGTGAGGGAAGAAACCCACCCCGCCTCGAGATATGGGGTCGCATGTGGTAAGCAATCCGTCCATCCCTAAGTGTCGGAGTGTACGAGTAGCACACACCGGAGCGATGCCGTTCCTACAATAAACATCATGCAGGTACTTTAGACGCCACTATCCGCTGATGTTGCCTCTCGAAACGTGCGTGAGGGGCCCAAACGATTGTCTCGAAACCATCGTCCTGATAACACAAATATGCCTTCCTTGGCTGACGTTAGGTCGTATGTGCTCTCACTTGGTTCTGGCTCCTCCAGTTCTGGAGACATAGTAATACCTGCGGGTACCATAGTTTCGACAGTAGCAAACGGTTGGTGCTGTTGACGGGGGTTGTAACATCTTTGAAGCAGTTGGTTCTATTGTCAGAGTCGGAGGTACGTCGGGCAATGGTCTAACAGCCGGCGGCGCTGAAGCAGGAGTGACGGCCACTGGGGTTGATTTATAATCGATGAAAACCTATCGGCACTGAACTGCCAGCCACTGAAGTGAAGGAAACTGCGGCGCCACCGAAAATCGGAAAGTATGTAACGATCGAGTTAACTCTGCAATCGACGTTATGGGAGCGCGTGATCAAAGCGGAATCATAAGGAACATCACAATATTGTGTTCTGTAGGGTGCGTAGATAAGGGTTCCTGGGGTGTTCCACCTCTTTCTTCATGTATCCTACACTTCTGTGGGTTTTGTCATAAATTCATACCCGCACCCGACACTTTTGTGAGATATGTACGACTTCCATATCTGTACCCGAAATATGTTTGTGTTCGATAAGAAACTAATACCCGTATCCGGGGTATGGACACCACAGACCCCCTACGGGTGCATGCGTGCGTTCTGTACAACATCCACACCGGTACCCGATACTTCTGTGGGGTCTGTAAATAGTTCGTGCCCGTGTTCAAAATTTGCGCGGTTCACACACAGAACAGGACTGAAACAATAATCACAAAATATCAACGCACTCCATGCTAGGTACATACGTATACTTGCATACTCCTACCGGTGTACCATGGCAGTGAAGATCAGTGTATACAGCATACCGATAGCAGTACACGATGCGCACTGTATTGATATCAAATTACTGTCTAGTCTTACGTTCCCGTGAGTCGGGTACTGTACGGGTATTAGTCCGGTAATACATGTACCCGACACGTCTGCGCGTTCTGTGCACCGATGGAGAAATACCCGCGATACGGTTGTATCCCTATATATAAATACCGGGTGCGGGTGCGGGTACGAGTACAGCGTATAATACCCTTACCCGGTACTTTTGTGCGTTGTGTACAGCATCCACTCCGTACTCGATCCATACCGTACTCGATACATCTGTGGGTTCTGCAAGAAATTCGCACAAGTACCCGACACTTCTGAGTTCTGAAAACTATTTGCACCCTACCCCCAGTACACAAACCCTACGGAACACCACCTTGGAAGCATTCATCGACACATCTACAAGACATTTAGACTGTACATGCCGAACGACGTGTGAACTTGAAGCATGTATACAAATCGTGATGGATACACACAACGCTGGGTATCTGGCGAGTAAAAACGCCTGTAAACCTCGACTTCTATGTGGCAAAGAAAGCGTGAATGCCTCTGCCCGGGGTGTTCGGGCGGCCCAACATTATTGCACTCGCGTTCCAGCCACGGGTTGGATTGCACGAGCTAGTGGTGCTAAATAATAAGTCAGAGTTCGAGAATCAATACGTATAGTTGACAACCATGTTAAAATTGGCTTACGTAACGCGAGAGGACATCAATTCAACCACGAAACTGTCGCCATAATATCGAGAAACAGGGGGGAAACGTTGAGGTTGCACGTCTCACACGACAGCATGATTCGCCGATTATCAAAAGGCCGTTGATCGGTACAAAGTTGACGATCGAGCGGACGACGGCACTCGCCGTTGGCATATGAGATTCCATGAGTGGCCAACGCTCCGCTGATGCCTGTGGTGGTGGTGGGGGGGGGTTGCTACCACTACCGCACTGAACCGTCCCGGGTGATTGTGCAACGCAAACAGGAACAAAGCCATTTCCCCACCAACCAGTGCCAAATGAACAGAGTTTGACGTCTATACACTCTGACCGTTCCAGCCATGAAGAAGTGCACCAAGTGGCGCAAACGCACGTCGTCTGACACCATAATCCCAAAGGTCACGCCGGTTTGCACACACGATACACTCCCAAATCAAACGTAGATAGTGATGTTGCGGCACAAGCTCGTACCTGGCGGGGCAGTCGTCGGGATTGATTGCACAGCAGTGGTTGCCGGCTCCGGAGTTTCACTACCAGGTGTGATTAATGTAGGCACTGGTCGGACCTCTGGCGACATTGCGGAGGGTGGGACAGAAGGAGGCGCCGAAGCAGGGACTGATCCTGGACGTGTAATCAAATCGGAGAAATGTTAGCACAAAGCTCGAGAAACAAAGTTGGTAGTGAAAGGCAACAACATTTCGTAGCTGAGGAAGGCAATGCACGCAATTGTTGGATGCCGGGTCCCATGTGGCAAACATTCCGCTGATACCTTTGAAGGGGTGAAAATATTAGCCGTGGAAACAGCAACGTCGCCGCTTCGAAATAAACCTAAGCGAAAGGGTTTCAAGCAAGGAACAGCCGTCATTATTTGCGTCAGGCCGCGCAAACGCATGTCGTCGGAAACTCAGGTTCCAGAAACCACGCTGTCTACAAACGCCCCGACAGCGTGTTTATACATTTCGACACAGTGCTTCTGCCGGGCGTGTTCTCACCGACGCGGGGAGCTTCAGTACCACCAACAATAGATGGTATTGATTCAGGCGAAGGCGGTAGAGGGGTTGTAGTTGAAGGAACTGCAGTAGGGGTTGACTTCCGGTATTGTAACTTGTTTCGATTGACGCTGGTACAACATATCCGGTTTAAGTTGGCTCTACAAAGGTTGCCAGTACTCTTGTACCATCTAACGTGGACAATTGAAGACCCGTAGCATCGAGGGCGCCGCCCGAGCGTCGACCTGCAGAGGTACCTAAACTTCGCACTAACCTTGCTTCTTGATTCCAATTACAACAACAAATTTGACCCCGACTTTGGCGGTATTAGCAACCTGAAACACAAATCCTGTATCCACTTCGTGGCGCATGAGCGAAGCTTATTTAGCCCTTGTAGCAACACGCGTCACAATCTTTTGCCGGCACCACGAGCGGCGGGAGAACATTCGACACACTGAAATGACGACGCTGCGGAAGCGGCCACATACCACACGACCAAGATTTTCCTGTGTCCTCATCTGCATCCTCTCTTTTAGGAAATACATGCCTGTTATTCTTCTATACATACATAAACTGACTGATGATATCATGATTACGATCCGGTGAACTTCCACCAGCCTACCTCTGACGCGAAAACATACAAACAAACGCACCCTAAACATGCCAACAATTTGTGGTTTTTTCAACCATTTCCAAATTCATGATTTCCATTTCATCATAGACAGAGAGGGGGGACGTTGACGCACTTTCCCTTTAAGATATCTTGTTGTTCAATTTTGAAAAATGGAATAATAATGACCACATGCCAGAATAGCGCCTGGATGCGTACATGGGTCCTACTACTGTCTAGCTGGCGGGTCGTAGATGCAATTGTAGGGCGGCGAGTCGGCAGGAAAGCGCATTAAATTCGACCTAGAATTACGAATTTTTCAACCCGAATTAAAGCAGCTTTAGTTTTCACAAGAAAATGACAAAAACGAGATGTATAAACAGTAGATTTCCCCACACCGGCCTGTAAGGCCCTGACGATAAGAGCGAAAACATAAACTTATCACCGAGTTACGCACAGGTTTTAACGGTTAAACGCCAGCGGTGAATAACTTTACCCCAGAAGCGCTTGTGTTTTTCCATCGCTTTTATTTTCTTCGTATTTCTTGCTTCTGCTTCCTCTCAGTAGTAACTCAGATCCGGGGTCACATAATAGGCTCTTTATTCTCCTCTCCACTGCGATACCTGCCTTACATTTGTATCGGGAGAAGGGTTCTGCATTTTCTTGCCTCGTTCATTGGCGTTGTAATTTTTTTATGCTGCGCTTTTTGAGGCGCTCTGGCTGTTGGCCCCATTGGAGAAATTCAAACTCCATAGGGAGAATCGAACCCCTTACACCAACGCTAGTATTCGACGTTAGCCACTCATAAACAGACTACCGGAGCTTGGATCCGTCCAGGATGGTATTTGTTTGTTAATTTATATCCAAACCGTGTGCGAAATGTGCGCGTCGATGATGCCGGCAAGTCGTAAACCGTCTATCATGCAGTATGATGCAGTACGAAATACATTGTGTTCCGCGGTCGACACCGTCGAGACAGACGGGCGGTCGCCCTAGCGTGTGTGTGGGCGTGTGGATCTCTCGCTTTGCGCTGCAGTGCCACAGGACATGAAATATTCACATCCTGCGGCGATCCACATTGAAAAGCTGTACCCCTCATTAAAAAGTGCATCCCTACAATAAAGTAAAACCCAATAAGTCGGATAGGCGGTACCTTCGTTTCACGACTGACCCTTAGGTCGAATCGTAACAAGCCGTCGACTTAACTCGTGCCGATTCACAGCCCTATCAAACAAAGAGCTGCCCGACGCCGGCCCATCAGTCGGCCAAGTATTTGCTTATCTTCTCCAACACGATGGACAACAATATTAGATGTCTCTCGGGAGATCGCAGAGTGTAGAGTTACCATTAGAGAGGAATGCTATTTTTAGAACGGTAGATCGTGGAAATAATATCCGAACCCTGAGGCCCCACCTTGCAGACGGGTATCGGCCAGGGAACCGCAGGCGCGTACAGTGGGGGATAGTGGCCGCGCACGAGCGCGCGCTGTGTCCTTGACACCGCAGGCTATAATAAGGTGGTGGTACAAACTGAGGTTATATATATACTCTGCTGTTGTGCTCGACATCACGTACAGCAGCATTACTATGACTCTGCCTTTGAATCAGTTCGCCCTTTCAGCACGGCCGAGAGGGCACCGCTCAGAACCGGCGACAGCTAAGGTCAAACTTCACAGGTGGTGCACTGGTTTGTAGATGATTGCACTTTTATTGTTTTGCCTATGTGAGCAAAAGGACACAAACATATTTTCCCGAGACCCACACAACCCCCTCACCCCGTCAGCCGACCCTAGATGCAAAATGTTTTTGCTCAAACTAAACACTCATGTCAAAGCTGCATTGCGCCGAAATGAGTACTAAACACTCATTTCGAAGCCGTATTGAGGTCAGTTTATTAGCAAGAAGCGTTTTCGAAACGATTCGCTTGGGCCGTACGTGTTTTGTGTGTGTTTCATGAAAATGTCGTTGGATCATATACTTGATGGCCATTGCAGCGAGTTGCAGCACGACGAACTCGTCATTAATTTGTGCATTCTGCATTAACTTGTAAGCACAAGCACAAGTAGGCTAAAGGGCTCTCGCTTGCTTGACGGAAGCACGACGCCACGTCACTTCTGATATAATTGTTTAACCGTTCGTCCACACAAGAATCACAGCCCGAACGCCATACTTGAATGGACGCCACAGCAGGCAGACGACACAACGTAAAAAAGCCCGTAACACTACGCAGATTCCGGCTACAACTCCCTCTCTCCAGCCAGGTTTATTCGGCCGTTGCCGTTGCCGCTGCGGTCAGAGGGGCTGAACATGCTTATGAGGCCGTCGCACTGTCCTACCCTCCCTCGCCCCGACTTGCCCCGACTCGTTTCATCTCCTTCCACGTTCTCTCCTTAAGCACGCGCCGACCTCTGCTACATATATACCTCGCACGGAGTATTTATTATATGATGATGTCTACAACGATGTACAGCCCTGTTATACTTATCTTTTAATTTATTTGCATGTTATAATGATTCGATTCTTCTGGGTCCCTGCTAGCGGTACTTCACTTGGCGCCATTATTTTCGCGTCATTCTGACGTCGAGTGATGTGTAGCTAGTGATGTGTGGCGTGTGACCTGCTGGACCGCTGGACTGCCGTGCGGGGCGGTACGCGCGCGCGTATATCTATCATCGATCCGCTACTTGGTTGGGCCGCACAAGAATATCGTTACATGACGTAAACGTCTCTGTTATATACGGGCCAGCTTTCTCCACTCGTGTGGTCCCGTGCTTGCTGGTTACTTTACTTCTACTTCGAGGTCCGATAATATATATATACTCAACTACGTGGCTTGTGTTTACATCGAGGAGCGCTCCAGCACCTCAACCCTGTCCGCTTGCGTAAGGGCACGTCATGCACCCGAGATTGAATCAACAAGTGCTGGTATATACCTGGTGCTATTAATAGTGTCGCGAATCACGGCGTGATGCAATTACTGATTACTGTATTCGGCAATGCCGTGATTAATTAACTGCGATCATTTAATTATAATCAAGGCACGAAAGGGCCGATCCCGCACTGTGGGTTGTGCTTGCAATATATACCACAGGTACTATGACTTGCTTGACTTCGCTTCTGCTTCGAGGAGGTCGAGGTCCGATAATATATATATACTTAAACAACGTGGTTTATGTCTACATGGGGAACGCTCCAGCACCTCGACCCTGTCCGCCTGTGTAAGGGCCCGTCATGCGCTCAAGGTAGGATCAACACGCACACACAGCTGACGTACTAGTACTGCTGTCGGGGAGTTGACTATGTAAGGCTTGTAAATGCTGCTGCTGTAGTGTTGGGAATCAGTGCTGGATGAAATCATTGGTGATTTCGGCACCGAGATTGGATATCTGCGATTATTCGATTATAATCAGGTAGATGTTGGAAAATCATCTTGGGAGCATAACCGCGGTTATTGGTTTCTGTAGCGAACGGGAAGGCGCTTCATGGGGATCGTTTAACGCGTATGGGTTACTCGCTCGCTCTCCTGGTATGGCCAAGCTCGCTCGCTCGCTCTCTGAGTTAATCGCTCGCTGCCTATGTGAACAGGGCATTTAACGCCTTTGGGTTGTTCGCTCGTTTCCTGGTATGGCCAAGCTCGCTCGCTCTCTGCGATCTTCGCCCTCTGTGTTAATCATTTGCTGTCTACAGTGTGCTGTCTACAGTAGGCGAATCAGGCGCTCACGCCGTTGGGTCATTGTATTGTACTGGAGTCCCTCTCCTTGGTGGATCATTGAGCTGTACGATTATTGCCTTGGGTAGTTTAAGTTGTGCGAGGCCGTGATGTCTGGCTCAACTGTTCCCGCTCTATTTCGAGCTCGTCCTTGGTTGATAGCTACCTCTGTCTTGACTAATCACGTGCACACACCGCTGTCTATTCGAGTTTTAGATCTGCCATGGTTAATAGTTGAGTTGTACGACACCGTGCACACGCCGTTGTGTACTTGAGGTTATATTGTCTATGGCTAATGGTTGAGTTTTATAATTCCGCGGTGTATAGCACGGCTTTGCCCGCTCTCTATCTTGACTATTTGCCCTCTCTCGTCCATGGTTGATAGTTGAGTTGTATGATACTATGGTGTCTGGTACGGCTGTGCCCGCTCTCTATCTTGACAAATCGCGTGCACACACCGTTGTGTACTTGAGGTCATATCGTCCTTGGTTATTTATTAAGTTGTATGATACCACGGTGTCTGGTACGGCTGTGCCCGCTCTCTATCTTCACGAATCGCCGCCGTTGTGTGCTTGAGTGTTAGATCGTCCATGACTGATAGTTGAGTTGTACGATACCACGGTAACTGGCCTGGCTGTGCCCGCTCTCTATCTTTACTAACCGTGTGCACACGCTGCTGTGTACTTGAGTCGTAGATCATCCATGGGTAATAGTTGGGCTGCACGATAACGCGATGCCTGAGACGGCGGCATCAGCTTTCTATCTTGACTACGTAATTCCCCTATATCGCTCATGCATAAGGGTTGGGTTGTACGGTACCACGGTGTTTGGCACGGCTGTGTCCGCTCTCTATCTGGACAAACTCCCCTCTCTCGTCCACACTGAATAGTTACATTATACGATACCGTGGTGTCTTGTACCGCTGTGGCCGCTGTCTATTTTGACTTTGAATATTTACGTGCACACGCCGCTGTGTACTTGCGTGTTAGATCGTCCATGGTTGATAGTTGATGTGGACCATGGCGGGGTGTCTGGCACAGCTGTTCCCGCTCTCTATGTTGACGAATTACTCTCGATCGTCCAGGGTTGATAATAAATTGTTTGATAACGCGGTGTCTGGCATGGCTGTGCCCGCCCTCTATCTTGACTTACTTCCCTCTCTCGTTCATGGTTAAAAGTTGATTTGTACGATACTTCGATGTCTGGTACAGCTGTGCCCGCTATGTATTGTGACTAATCGCGTGCACACGCCGTTGTGTATTTTCGTGTTATATCGTCCATGGTTGATAGCTGCATAGTACGACACCCCGGTGTCTGGTACGGCTGTGCCCGCTCTGTTTCTTCACTAACTCTCCTGTCTCGTCCATGGTTGATAGTTGAGTTGTACGATACCGCGGTGTCTGGTACGGCTGTTCCCATTTTCTATCTCAACTAATCGCGTGCACACGCCTTTGTGTACTTGAGGTAAATCGTCCATGGTTAATACTTGAGTTGTACAATACCGCGGTGTCTGGTACAGCTCCGCCCGCTCTCTATGTTGACTAATCACGCGCACACGCCGTTGTGTACTCAAGTGGCAGATCGTCCATGGCTAATAGTTGAGTTGTACGATTCCACGGTGTCTGGCACGGCTCTGTCCGCTCTCTATCTTGACTAATTGCCCTCTCTCGTCCATGGTTAATATTTGAGTTGTATGATACCGCGGTGTCTGGTACGGCTGTGCCCGCTCTGTCTTGACTAATCGCGTGCACACACCGTTGTGCACTTGAGGTTAGAACGTCCATGGCGAGTAGTTTAGTTGTAGGATACGACGGTGTCTTGTACGGCTGTGTCCGCTCTCTATCTTGACTGCGTAACTCCCGTTTCTTGTCCATGGTTGATAGTTGAGTTGTACGATACCCCAGTGTCTGGATCTGGTACGGATGTGCTCGCTTTTTATCTTGATCAATGGCGTGCACATGCCGTTGTGTACTCGAGCGTTATATCGTCCATAGTTGGTAGTTGAGTTGTACGATACCACGGTGCATGGCACGGCTGTGCCCGCTCTCAATCTTGACTAATTGCCCTCTCTCGTCCATGGTTGATATTTGAGTTGTATGTCACCGCGGTGTCTGGTACAGCTGTGCTCGCTCTCTGTCTTGACTAATCGCGTGCACAAACCGTTTTGTACTTGAGGTTAGATCGTCCATGGCTAATAGTTTAGTTGTAGGATACCGCGGTGTCTGGTACGGCTGTGCCCGTTCTCTTATTTTGGCTGCGTAACTCTCCTTTCTCATCCGTGGTTGATAGTTGAGTTGTACGATACCGCGGTGTCTGGTGCGGCTGTGCCCGCTCTCTATCTTGATCAATGGAGTGCACACGCCGTGGTGTACTTGAGTGTCATATCGTCCATGGTTGATAGTTGAGTTGTACGATACCACGGTGTCTGGCACGGCTATGCCTGCTCTCCATCTTAACTAACTCCCCTCTCTTCTCCATCGTTGATAGTTGAGTTGAATGATACCACGGTGTCTGGTGCGGCTGTGCCCGCTCTCAATCTTCATTAACTCCCCTCTCTTGTCCATCGTTGATAGTGGGGTTGTACGATACCACGGTGCCTGGCACGGCTGTGCCCTTACTCTATCTTGACGAATTGCCCTCTCTCGTCCATAGTTGAACTTTTTCAGTTGTATGATACCGCGGTATCTGGTACGGCTGTGCTCGCTCTCTGGCTTGACTAATCGCGTGCACACGTCGTTGTGTACTTGAGGTTAGATCGTCCATGGCTAATAGTTGAGTTGTAGGAATGGTTGGCTTGTGGCGTGTCCATCCAGGCATGGGTGTTCCGATATAAATACGATGTTCACGTACGGGGGTCCGTTTTGCACATTAAGGCATATCATTTCGTATATCGCATGTCGTGGGTCATTCTTTCACCCCCACGTTACCTACCCTAACCCGTCGTCGTAGAATTTTGACCCTTGAACCAGTTGCGAGATAAAACGTTTGAGCGCCTAGGACTTTGTATCGGCACGACAGCGCTATTGTCGCTGAAGCCGACGATGTAGTTAATAGACGACGATCTCTTTCCTTTCTTAGCCCGCACTATTCTCTCGTGACCTTGTGTTTTCTTCGTGTAGCGTGTTTTTCGCTTCGCTCGTTTACCATTATTGGTTTATGGTTTCGTTTTGTGACCATATTCATTTCCCTTTCTCGTTCCCCTTTGTCCAAGGGTTGACCGCATTTTCGACGCATGCTGCAGTCACATCATAACCCGCAGCAGCTTCTGCCGACAAGGCGATTGCAGTGCTGATGGTGCTGATATCGCCGTTGAGGGGATTTCCGCACAAGTGACGATAGTCCCAGTAGTGGCAACGTTGGTGGCAGCGACGGCAGTCGTAGCAACAATGGACACGGTAGCGAGTGGTGGCATCGACGGCAGTCGTAGCAACGATGGACGCGGTAGCGAGTGGTAGCACCTGTGGTAACGTCGGTAGCCATACTCGCTATTACGGTGACACATATGGTTGAAGGGGCGGAACGGCAACGGCCGCATAAATATAGTTGGGTGCTGTGACCACGCGGCAATAACGGCAATGCCGGTGGTGGAGGTATCCGGAGCAGTGGCGTTGCCGTAACATACGATGTGCCTCTATCTGTTGTGCATATGCCAGTGGTAGTAGAGGCAAAAGCGTAGTGGGCATGGTCGCTGCCCGGGCATAGCGATACAGCGGACGTGAGGGTGATGGCCACAACAAGACAGGGGTAGTGGCAATATTGAAGACGCTGGTGGAAACAGTTGCGGTATCGATAGTAGCCAGTATTTCACCATCACAAGCGGGTTTACGATGCTAGTAGCGCCACAGGCGATAGTCGCAGTGGCGGCAGCCGTCAGAGTGCTTTCACTGGTAGCCCTAGGCGGTGGTAGTCGTTGTAGCAGTAGTAGCCGCAGTAGCGGTGGGCCTGGGAACAGCAGTTGGTATGGTGGTACTGGCGGTAATGTCACGGTAGGTGTTAGGGGCGACGCGGTTAAGGACGGGAGTGGTGGTTTGGCAACGATAATAGAGGCAGTCACGGAACGGTAGCTGCGATAGTGCTTGTACCGAATGTCGTACCGGCGGCAACAAATGTGGCCGTGGTAGTGGTTGAATCGAAGGTGGCAGCAGTAGCAGCGAAGTTGCCGGTGGCGGTAGGTGCGATATCGACGTTGAGGATTTTGATGGTCGAATTGTTTTACGGAGGGCGCAGCAGTATCAAGAATTGTGTCGGCGGTAATAGCGGTAAAGCCATTAACGGCGGCGGCTCTATTTGTGGGCGTCTTTATATATGCCGTGCAGTACGACCAATCGGACTTTCATTGGGGGCTTCTGATGCTTTCAGTTTGCTGGTACGAGCTCGCGTGCCCTCTTGCTATTGCGTATTTTGCCTCTAATTGCCGCGTATATATGTTCCAGCTGATCGATACGAACTGGCGTGCTCTACACGGGTCATACGTGCGACAGTCGGCCCGTGCAAGTCTGTGAACCGTATGGCGAATCGACAGCCTAGAATGTGCCTTGGTAATAGGCAGCAGCGCAACACGTGTTGATCTTAAGAGATCCATCGTGGGGTTGTTACTATTACTCAGGATTACTGTTTATCTTAGTGAATGTATACCTTTCTATCCCTGGACTAATTCCTCGCGTGATGTGGTTCAACCGATGGACAACCTCCGACGACGGAACTGGAACACCATCCAATTGCTGCGCGGTCATTGTTGTGTATGCATGATACAGCGCTTTATTATAGATTGGACCACGATTATTTCAACTGTGAGTGTTGTGACCGAGCCGGAAAGCACACGAAGCTTGGTTCGGTCGAATTCATCGAACATATCAGGTTTGCTGAAACTCGACGTTGTTGCTCTTGTTTTAAATCAGTAGTAGACAAACAAAGCACAATGTCATGCTCACATGTCATAATTATTTTGGGTATAAAGGAAGTGCACATCAAGTATTGCTTTGTTGACGTCTGAACCTGTTAAATGGGGATGGAGGGGAGAGGAGTCACGGGGGGAGTGAATCATACGTGGCTGGTTGCGGTTGATCTGAGCTATGCCAAAGCTCGCACCAGAGGCAAGCACTCAGCAGACGGCAATTGTTTCACAATAACTGCAATCGAGCTCAAAGTTCCGAACATACCATAAACGAAGAAGCCCCAAGGGCAGTTGTTATTGGTCAAGGGGCCCCTTCGGTCATAAAATAAAAGAGTACTTGAGTGTTAAACAAAAATATGATTTGTCTTTTTTCACAGCGGCAATACTATTTCTGGTACAATAACAACATACCAGTACTCATTACGGAACACGGCATAGCTACCGTTCGAACGCTCAGACATCCGGACGGCCAATGTATAACTTATTCGTTATAGTCTCCAGGAGGTGTTGGGGCTCTTGGATTTACAAGGGAGCGCAGTCATTGCTGTGTTTGCATCACGAAACGAAAGTGCTCCGTAGCAATACTTTTGATCGTTTCGGAGCTCCTGTTTGGTATCCACACTCTGCTGTGGCCACGTAGGACGCTACGGACGGTCGATCTAGAGGACCAGGCAGGTTCACTCACCTGTGTCTAGCGTCCTTGTAGAAAATCCGAGTTAAAGCAGTATCATCAGCCGGAAAATTGCCATTTTTCAAATTCGTCTTTGACTACTATTAATAGAGGTATGGCCAGTCGTTTTTGAGTAAGAGGCACTTTTCGTGATGAGAAAGGCGTCTGATCGATACGCCTCCCGAGACACAAATGTTGACCATGACCTACGCTCTCTACAACTACTCATCGGTCGGCAGTTTCAGCATTGGAACCACCGAAATGTCGTTTTCCGTAGGGAGTCATGAAAATGTAGACTTTTTACATGAAATAGTATAGCAACTGAAAAAACGGATTTGTTTTTCATTTGCTTTATGTATTAATAATAAGTTTTGCTCGAAGGGCCCCCTTAAGATCGGTCTCGAGAAAGTGACGAAGAGGGAAGAGTGGTGCTGTTGAGTGGTGACAGAGGTGTTCGCGTGTACCCTCGATCAAGCACAGCCGTTCAAGACCTTCCATATGCAGCAGGATACCCCAAGCTACAAGTACGAGTAAAAACATAACAAACTACACGATTGAGAACTACTGTACCGAACAACTGGGGTCACGCCGCAAACAAATACGATCTACTGCAAACATATATTGCTCTTTGATATCTGGTGTGTACACGTGTCTGATACGTACATACCCATCATGCCTAAACCAGTAGCATTGGTATCCTGTTAGCGCCTTGTGTTGTGCTGTATCGAAATAGCACATATCCATACCAACGAACTATGGTCCGACACTCTGGTACTACTACGTACTCGTATGTTAGTACTGAGCAGCGCATCATTCTGCTGTGTCCTACGAGCTACGACTATCAGACGACGATGTTCGAGACATCGAACCCATAGCTAGCTACTATAGCAGTCGGATGTTTATCAGGTAGCGTGTATGGTAGATTTTTACATAAGGAAGGCATACTGTTTTGAACGCTACGATGGAGTGGGGTCGTCTGGTTGTTTGTGGACAAACAGTGCGGCGGGTGTCGTCCTTGACGTGGCACATAAATTTGATACTGTTATATGCGGCTCATGTAAATGTTTCGGGTGTGTCGGGGCTTTGATACAGGTAGACCTACGTTTATATGGCGAACGGGCAGCTGTTGATACATGGACGGCGTAGGACATGAAATTGTTACTGTGAGTTGCGACTCATACAAGAGTTTACGGCCGCGTCGGGCTGTGTTTCAGGTAAACCAAGGTTTCTAAGCCGAACGGCAAGTTGGTATTGTGAGCTGCGGGCCACGTAGATCATACTGTCGCGTCGACTATTATTACGGGTAGACATAGGATTATATGCCTAACATGTACCTGTTGATCTACGGGCGGTGTAGATATCCATCTCGTTCGCTTGTGATAAGGTATGGAACGTCAGGGCTGGCTTTTACTTGTATTTAAGTATGTTCTTTGTGGGGATTGTAAACATTAGCTTTTTCATAAACGGAAGTAAGTTTTACTGTGTGCGTCGAATGTTAGGCTTCAACATTATACCTGCTACATGCTTGCATCATACCCTATATCGACGTGTGATTACCTCATGTACATTGTCCACAGCTTATATTATGTATCTGGTATGTTTTACCGTCCATCTACGTAGGTCGTTTGAGTTTGCACGCCGACAGTAGTGAAACGTACCATGTCAAAGATGCCAAAATTTGATGCTCGGCCAATGCGCACAGTTTTCACGACTTGAGCAAAAACAACTTCGATGTATTGTTTGAACATCAAGTTTTACTCATTATACCATGCGAGACACTAAACGTATCGAGCGGCAATCGACGAGTGCATATGAGTGTATGAGACGATAACCGCGACCCAACAGGCACTCGCAATGTGTGGATGTGTGAATCCATGCATGTCCGAAGCACGTGTGCTTTCGTGTGCTTCTTGTATTCACATGTTTTTTTTTTCTGCAACTTGAGACTATTGATTTCCACCCCGTAATTGCTTAACTGAACTCACACCTATGTTTCAACAACATCAACTAGACGCGCTCGGTTTTCGAAGTCTGCTCTCCAAACGACACACACGCCCCAAGCCAACATCGTGGCCTCCGAGTAACATCGGGAGTCAACCAATTGGAACGACGTGATCGTAGAAATGTGGTTCCACTAGTGGAAAGCGAAACTACTGGGTCAGAATGTAGCAAATGCTATTTTGTGGATGTGGCTGTGAGGGTCGTTCTCTCGTGATCCGTCGTTGATGTCAAACTATGGCTGACCCGACAACCTGGAACAGCCGGGGCCCCAGAGTTGGTTAATACCGAGACGCTGTCGTGCTCCCCTTAGTCGCATGATACAAGGCGCAATGCCTTTTAGGGGTGGTGGCTTATTATCTGAGCTCCTCACGTCTCAATATCATCTAACGCAGCCGAATCAAGCCTTCGGAGAAGGTTGTTCGTGCAACCCGACCGGCATTCGATTGTACTAATTAGAGCATAGAAGCTTGTCCTAAACCAAATGCGCGAGAAAATTGAGCACTTGAACCGGCAGTTACTCGCTTGAGAAGCTGAACCGGTCACAAAATACGTAGCCTATATTATCATCAAGCAGAACCCTAACCGTGAGACGATTGACAGGCCCTACATAGCCACCCCGCGTACAGACGATTGACGCCGATTACTTTTCCCTTAACACCGTCGTGCTATTCGAAACGACCGCAGCATCGCTAACTCGCGTTTCTGTGGTGCATACAGTCTAGGTCGTGTGCGCCTAACAGCTGACACAGTTGTCTTTAGTACCGACCCGATGCGGCGAATAGACACGTTCCAAACGGAGCGGGGCTCGGCGTTCGGGCCGTTTAAATTTCGCTACTCGGGAAGATCCGTAGACGTGTGCACGTTAGACGTAGCACCTTTTGGCTGAAATAGCTTCTGAAGGGCGGGGCTCCTTGACCCAAACTCGTCGTTTAGTTCATGGGGTTGTTCATCGGGTAGCCTTTTTCTTTATTTTTTCAAAATCAGTTTTGGGGTGAGGTATAGCGCTCGTCGGGTGATCACGCGCAGAAAAAACAGGATGCATCTCTACCGTAGCATGCATCCGTAGAGGGTACGGCAATAGTCGATATCATGACGATTAGGAGTTTGAAGACAGACGAAGTGTCATGGGAGTGTAAAAGGGCGACCACGAATTGGTCTCGACGGTGGTGTCCGATCTAAAGCACGATGGTGCCTCAAGACGGCGGAGGGACACATCGGTATACCGCTGCCCAGCCTTTCACGAAGACTTTACCACGTGCACCCTATGGTAGAGGTGTTGTACTGTACGTTTGGGTGGGGTACCGGACAGGGAAGAGTTATCTGACCCCAGCCAAATGGTCGACAGATAGTTCAAGAGCCCAAGGAAGTATGGGTAGGACCACTGGCTAGGGCCGGAGGCCTCAACAAACACAATTATTATTTTAAATGATCGGTGAAAGCGTGCAAGAATACTCCACTAAAATCGGGAATGAACCAATTAGAACGACGTCATCGTATAGATGTGGTTCCACTAGTAGAAACCAAAATTACTGGGTCAGGATGTAGCACATTATATCATAATCTTCCAAGGCGCTCAAAAACCAAGCTTTCGAGTTTGTTTTAAGGACAATTCTGACCATCCCACCCACCCAGCTAACAGGTAAATAACAGTAGTTTCTGCGTGTGTAGTCTTTAATGGCCGGGATCGCCACCGCGCGGAGTATGCACTTAGTACGGGGGTGATTTGTCCCTGGTGAGGCCCCCCTTCGTTGGGCAGGAGGCCCCAACCAATCCAGTACTTACTTTACTTGATCGGTGAAAGCGTACGATAATACTACATAAAACACGCTTGAGAATACAAGGTTATGTTGGTTTAACCTCGCAACACATACATGCGCTTGCACTGCTGTTGTGCCACAGGGCTTGCACAGCAACTGTACCGGAGCGCTCGCACAACGGACCCACCGTACCCAGATTGTGGACTGCCAGAAAACCATGAGCAAGGACGAGGTTGTGGGGTGCCACAAAGGCTAATACAATGACCTTGTGGCGGCTACTAATAGGTACCCACACGTGCTCTATGCAAGGCCTTGTACAACAGGTTGCGCTATGTATTGAACAAGGACGGCTATTTAACCTGTGTAATGTATTTCACGATGACGCTGCACAGGTTAGGGAAGGACTCTGGTAGAGTCTGCAGCGGAGGTTAAAATCAATTAGAGCATAGAGGACACCGCTCGAACGCCGTACTTGGTAATAATATATATTCAGCACTCGCCTGGTTCTGACTTCTAAAGTTCGGAACAAACGTGGCGCTCGCTATAGCGGGTTGTTAACCTGAAACTTGCGGACCGCCTTAACTGGTTGGTACCTCACAATTTGGGCAGCAATAGCCGGCGGTTAGAGCCGACGCAACTGTTATCGGGCTCTGGGTGGGTGACGGCACGTCCGTGGAGCCTGGCGTCAGAGGTGGCGTCGGCTCTGATCTCGGCAAACAGGCGGTATACGATGACTTCAAACCGATGGCATCAACCAAATGATGTTTAGTATACGGAACTCAAGCTCGTGTCAAATGACACTGGTCTGACACAGGTAATTCGAGTTTAGCGTGTACATCGCAGATTCGAATTTATAGGGGCACCGCGCGACGGACCACAGAGTAACCTGATATGGACACAGGCCCGCCTCTCACTAACATGTTCCAACAGAAAAGCACGGTGTCTATGGCGGCATTTCCAGCACACGCCGTCTACGTCAACTGGTTGGTGCCTAAAGACCTAAGCAGCACTAACCTGCAGTTGGAGCCGGTGCCATTGTCGGTGGGCTCAGGTCTGTGGGGCCTGGTGCCGGAGGTGTCGTCGGGTCTGCGTTTGGTCATATACGTTGTTAGAAAGCCATTGGAGGTGTTGACATCAATGATATAATGGGCAGTGTACGGCACTGCAACCAGTTTCGCTCGTCGATGGTCCAACACAGGCCATTGACGCTGGCTCTGCACGGGGTAGGCGAGCACTCTTGTAGCGTCTACAGCAGTGGATACTCCAACTTTGGAGGGCACTTCCCCAACGACGGCCCGCAGAGAAGCCCGAAATCCACACAGACCCACTTTGTTCTACGAACCAAACTCAAAAGCAAACGTGTCGTTGTCTATGACGGTATTTCCTGTTTTTAGCACGCCGTCGGCATCAACTGGTTGGTGCCTCAATATCTCAGCAGTACTGACCTTCAGTTGGAGTTGATTCCGCAGTCGGCGGGGCTATGACCGGGGCGACTCCTCTCACAGCTCCCGTCGGGTCTGAGTTGGGGAAATAGGCGGTATACGTTGTCGGGAAGCCGGTGGCGGTGTTGATATCAATAAAGTGATATGTAGTCGGCACTTCAACCAGTTTCAATTGTCGCCGGTCTGACACAGGCAATTGACAACACCACTGCACGGCGTAGATGAGTACTTTTGTAGCGTCCACAGTGGAGATTCGACGTTTCGAGGGCACTACTCTTAAGGACGAACAGCAGAGGAACCTCAAACCCACACGGGCCCGCCTTTAAGTACCAAACTCTGAAACCAACGTGGAACTATTTGTTGCGTTCCGTCCAGTCTGAAACACGCCGTCTGTGCCAACTGGTTGGCGACTCGTGATCTAAGTAGCACTGACCTGCAGTTGGAGCCGGTGTCAGAGAGGGTGGACTCATGCCTACGGGGGCTGGTGATGGAGGTGTTGTCGGGTCTGCGTTTGGCCATAAACGTTGTCGAACAGCCGGTAGTGGTGTTGATATCAATGATATAATTGGCTGTATACGGCACTGCCAACATTTTCGATTGTCGCTGGTCCAACAGAGGCCATTGACGTTGGCTCTGCGCAGGGTAGGTGACCACTCTTGTAGCGTGTACAGTGGAAATTCCAACTTTGGAGGGCACTAACCCAACGACGAATCGCAGAGGAATCCGAAATTCACACAGGCTCACTTTGTACTACGAACTAAACTCTAAAACAAACGTGTCGCTATCTATGACCGTATTTCCAGCGTTTAGCACGCCGCCCGCGTCAACTGGTTAGTGACACAAGTGTCTCAGCAGTACTGATCTTCAGTTGCAGCTGGTTCCGCAGTCCTTGGGCCTGGGACCGGGTTTTTTTGTCTCAGGGGTGACGGCGAGTCTGAGTTGGAGAAATAGGCGGTATACGTTGTCGGGAAGCTGGTGGCGGTGTTGATGTCAATGAAGTGATATGTAGTATACGGCACTTCAACCAGTTTTGATTGTCGCTGGTCCGACACAGGAAATTGACGCCACCACTGCACGGCGTGGAAGAGTAGTCTTGTAGCTTCTCAGTGGGGATTCGAATTTTGGAGGGCACTACTCTAACGACGAACCGCAGAGGAACCTGAAACCCACACGGGCTAACCCTTTATGTACCAAACTCCTAAACCAACGTGGCGCTCATTGTTGTGTTCCGTCCAGCATGCGACACGCCGTCTGCGTCAACTGGTTGGCGACCCATGATCAAAGTAGCACTGACCTGCAGTTGGAGCCGGTGTCGGAGAGTGTGGACTCATGTCCACGGGGGCTGGTGTCGGAGGTGTTGTCGGTTCTGCGTTTGGCCATATACGTTGTCGGACAGCCGGTAGCGGTGTTGATATCAATGAAATAATGGACAGTATACGGCACTGCAAACATTGTCGATTGTCGCTGGTCCAACAGAGGCCATTGACGCTGGCTCTGCGCAGGGTAGGCGAGCACTCTTGTAGCGTGTACAGTAGAATTTTCAACTCTGGAGGGCACTAACCCAACGACGGACCGCAGAGGAACCCGAAATTCACACAGGCCAACTTTTTACTCCGAACCAAACTCTAAAACAAACGTGTCGCTATCTATGACGGTATTTCCAGCGTTTAACACGCCGCCGGCGTCAACTGGTTGGTGCCTCAACATCTCAGCACTACGTACTGACCTTCAGTTGAAGCTGGTGGGGCAGGATCTGGGTCTATGTTCGGGCCGGTTGGTCTTACAACGTTCAGCGGGTCTGAGTTGGGGAAATAAGCGGCATACGTTGTTGGACAGCCGGTGGCGGTGTTGATATCAATGAGGTGGTATATAGTACATGGCACTTCAATCAGTTTCGATTGTCACTGGTTCAACACAGGCAATAGACAACATCACTGCACGGCGTAGGCGAGTACGCTTGTAGCTTCCACAGTGGAAATTCGAAGTTTCGAGGGCACTACTCTACCGGCGGACCGCAGAGAAACCTGTAACACACACGGGTCCGCCTTTAAGTACCAAACTCTGAAACCAACGTGGCGCTATCTGTTGCGTTCTGTCCAGCATGAAACACGCCGTATGCGTCAACTGGTTGGCGACTATTGATCTAAGCAGCACTGACCTGCAGTTGGAACACGTGTCGGAGAGGGTGAACTCACGCCCACGGGGGCTGGTGTCGTAGGTGTTGTCGGGTCTGAGTTTGGCCATATACGTTGTCAGACAGCCGTTGGCGGTGTTGATATCAATGATATAATGGGCAGTATACGGCACTGCAAACAGTTTCGATTGTCGCTGGTCCAACACAGGCCATTGACTACAACTCTGCACAGGGTAAACGAGCACTATGGTAGCGTCTACAATGGACATTTGAAATGTCGAGGGAACTGCTCAAACGATGGACCAAAGCGAAACCTTAAATCCACACAGGTCAGTTGTTGACTGCCAAAACCTTAACGAAACGTGGGGCTATCAATCACAGTATTCAAGCATGAAACACGACGTCTGCGTCTACCGGTAGATGCCTCATAAGCTACTTAGTACTGACCTGTGAGTGCACCCGGTGCTACGGTCGATGGACCCGGGGTTGTAGGTGCCCTGGTCGTAGGGCCTGCAGACGGAGGTGCCGTCGGTTCGGAAGTAGGCAAACAGGCAGCATACCTTGTCGGATAGGCCGATGGCGATATTGTCATTCCAGTACAAACAATTTCGATTGCCGCTGATGCAAAACAAGGAATTGCTGACGCGTCTGCTTAGGAACGGCGAGTTCGCTCGAATGGACTTCGGTGGGAATACAACATGTTGAAGCATCGGGGGCACCGCCCCAACGACAACTCCGAAGGGAAACCGGGACTCCACACTGGCGCCGAACTTTCCAAACCATTATGTGGCGGTGTCTATTGTAGTCTGTTGAGCATGAGGCACGCCGTCTGCGTCCAATGGGTGACGTTTCATAATCTGAAAAAACATTAACCTGCAGCTGGTTGCGCGGTTAGTGGGCCCAGGGTGGTTGGTTCCGCGGTGGAGGCAACTGGTGTCACAGGTGCCGTCGTTTCTGAGTGTGGCGAACAGGCAGCATACAGGGTCCCAACACACCGGTGTCGGCGTTGTTATTAATGGTGTAACTCGTTGTACACAGCACTCCAAACATACCCAATATGTCACTGGTCCAACCAAGCAAATTGAAGAAGGGTCTTCCAAGGGACGGCTATTACTCGTTTAGCGTCTACAGTGCAGATGCGAAGCGTGCGCTGCACTGGGGGCATTGATCGACCGACGGTCCTCAAAGGAAGCACAAATACCTAGCGGCCTGCCGAACTTCCTAAACAAACCGGTGGCGCTGTCTATTGCAGACTGTTAGGCATGAAACACGCTGTTTGTGGCATATGGCCATCGTTTTAAACTCTGAGCATCACCTACCTGCAGATGGTGGCGCGGTCAGCGGGCCCAGTGTGCTTGGTTCCGAGGTGGAGGGAACTGATGTCTCAGGTGCGATCGTTTCTGAGTGTGGCAAACAGGCAGCATACAACACCGGTGTCGGCGCTTGGTTTTAATGTGTGTAATGTCGTACACAGACCAAACTACTATGTCACTGGTCCAACCTAAGATAATAAGCAAGGGTCTTCCAAGGGACGGCTAATACTCGTTTAGCGTCTACAGTGCAGATGCGAAGCGTTCTGCTGACACTGGGACATGATCGAACGACGGTCCCCAGAGGAACCACAAATACTAGCGGCACGCCGAACTTCCTCAATAAACATGTGGAGCTCTCGATTGCAGTCGGCTGAGCATGAAACACGCTGTCTGTGGCATATGCGCATTGATTTAAACACCGAGCATCGCCTACCTGCAAAGGGTGGCGCGGTCAGCGGGGACAGAGTGGATGGTTCCGCGGTGGAAGGAACTGGTGTCTCTGGTGCCGTCGTTTCTGAGTGTGGCAAACAGGCAGCATACATACTCCGATAAATGGATGGCGGTGTTATTTGCAATGGTGTAGCTTGTCGTACACAGGACTGGAAACCGTTTTGATATGTCACGGGTCCAACTCAGGGAATTGAGGAAGGGTCTTCCAAGGGACGGCTAATACTCGTTTAGCGTCTACAGTGCAGATGCGAAGCGTTGCTGCACTGGCGTCATCGATCGAACGACGGTCCCCAGAGGAACCAAACATACTTAGTAGCCTGGCAAACATCCTAAACAAACATGTCGCGTGATCTATTGCAGCCGGTAGAGCATGAAACACGCTGTCTGTGGCATATGGCTATCGTTTAAAACTCCGAGCATCGCCTACCTGCAGATGGTGGCGCGGTCAGCGGGGACAGAGTAGTTGGTTCCGCGGTGGAGGGAACTGGTGTCTCAGGTGCCGTCGTTTCTGAGTGTGGCAAACAGGCAGCATACATACTCCGATAAATGGGTGGCGGTGTTATTTTCAATGGTGTAACTTGACGTACTCAGGACTGCAAACCGATTTGATATGTCACTGGTCCAACCCAGGGTATTGAGGAAGGGTCTTCCAAGAGAAGGCTAACACTCGTTAAGCGTCTACAGTTCAGATGCGAAGCGTAGCTGCACTCGGGGGTGTCGATCGAACGACGGTATTCAGAGTATCCAAAATCACATAGCGGCACGCCGAACTTCCTCAATAAACATGTGGAGCTTTCGATTGCAGCCGGTTGAGCATGTAATACGCTGTCTGTGGCATATGGCCATCGTTGTAAACTCCGAGCATCGCCAACCTGCAGAGGGTGGCGCGGTCAGCGGGGCCAGAGTGGATGGTTCCGCGGTGGAGGGAACTGGTGTCTCAGGTGCGGTCGTTTCTGAGTGTGGCAAACAGGCAGCATACATACTCCGATAAATGGGTGGCGGTGTTATTTGCAATGGTGTAACTTGACGTACACAGGACTGCACACCGTTTTGATATGTCACTGGTCCAACCCAGAAAATTGAGGAAGGGTATTCCAACGGGAAGGCTAATACTCGTTTAGCGTCTACAGTGCAGATGCGAAGCGTTGCTGCACTCGGGGGTGTCGATCAAACGACGGTATTCAGAGTAACCAAAAACACATAGCGGCACGCCGAACATCCTCAATGAACATGTGGAGCTTTCTATTGCAGCCTGTTGAGCATGAAACACGCTGTCTGTGGCATATGGCCATCGTTTTAAACTCCGAGCATCGCCTACCTGCAGATGGTGGCGCGGTCAGCGGGGCCAGAGTGGATGGTTCCGCGGTGGAGGGAACTGGTGTCTCAGGTGCGGTCGTTTCTGAGTGTGGCAAACAGGCAGCATATATACTTCGATAAATGGGTGGCGGTGTTATTTGCAATGGTGTAACTTGACGTACACAGGACTGCAAACCGTTTTGATATGTCACTGGTCCAACCCAGGAAATTGAGGAAGGGTCTTCCAAGGGACGGCTAATACTCGTTTAGCGTCTACAGTGCAGATGCGAAGCGTTGCCGCACTACGGTCATCGATCGAACGACGGTATTCAGAGTACCCAAAAACGCATAGCGGCACGCCGAACTTCCTCAATAAACATGTGGAGCTCTCGATTGCAGTCGGCTGAGCATGAAACACGCTGTCTGTGGCATATGCGCATTGTTTTAAACTCCGAGCATCGCCTACCTGCAGATGGTGGCGCGGTCAGCGGGGCCAGAGTGCTTGGTTCCGCGGTGGAGGGAACTGGTGTCTCAGGTGCCGTCGTTTCTGAGTGTGGCAAACAGGCAGCATACATACTTCGATAAATGGGTGGCGGTGTTATGTTCAATGGTGTAACTTGTCGTACACAGGACTGCAAACCGTTTTGATATGTCACTGGTCCAACCCAGGAAATTGAGGAAGGGTCTTCCAAGGGAAGGCTAATACTCGTTTAGCGTCTACAGTGCAGATGCGAAGCGTTGCTGCACTGCGGTCATCGATCGAACGACGGTCCCCAGAGGAACCAAATATACTTAGTAGCCTGCCAAACTTCCTAAACAAACATGTCGCGCGCTCTATTGCAGCCGGTTGAGCATACAATACGCTGTCTGTTGCATATGGCTATCGTTTTAACCTCCGAGCATCGCCTACCTGCAGATGGTGGCGCGGTCAGCGGGGCCAGAGTGGAGGTTCCGCGGTGGAGGGTGTTTGTGGTATGCGGTTGCTCGATACTGATTTCCCGTATGTGACTGTTTCATGTATTGTGGGGTTTCGTATTATGTGTCGGGGCACTATTCCATATGCCTCGTGCCTGGAGGGATGAAGCTGGTCCTACGGGATCAGTCTGCGATAACTATGATGCGACCCGGGCTTTGATGATAAGATACTGCCCGTATACATGTGAGGGTGGAGCGTGACAGAAAGGTACGGCTCACTCCTGTGTGGTGTTCATGATGGGCCTTTGACGACAGGTACTGGCTCTACTTGTGTGTGTGTATTTGGTAACGTGGTGGTACGAGTGTATATTATCTACTACTCCTCCTTGACGACCCACGGTATAGGCACGTGGCTACACAGAGCACGTTTGACAGCAGCGTTCACAAACACGATAATCGTCGTGCTTCGGGCCCGGAGGCTGTTGGAGCGCTATACTGTGCGAGAGGGGGGTGGTAAGGGGAGGACTGACTATGGAGATGGTCTTTTATTTTGAGGGCGCCGGGCAGCAGCAGCAGCAGCAGCAGCAGCAGCAGTATGGAGGCGCCTGGCCGCATCAGCGGCAACAGCAGCGGCATTGGGGTGGAGGTCACAGTTACCAGCAGCAGCACCCACCTCAGCCGCAGCATCAGCACCAGCAAAGGCCGGGGGGCACTGGTTGTGCACGTATCACCGGACATGGGTGGTACCAGCCGGAGTCCCCTCCGCCGCCAGGAGCGTCTATGAGCGGTTTCTACACGTGCGAACGCTGTGGGGCTCGAGGGCATGAGGCAGCGATTTGTTTTGCACCAAACAGCGTGTGCGATGGGTTCCTGGCCTATGGTCACATGGCCAGGCAGTGCACTGCCCAGCCCACTATCGTCTACGCGCCTGAGTACAACGTGCCGCAGGCTGGAACGCCGGCGCTCCAGCAGCCGCAGGTACAGCTGGCAGTAGTGCTGAGGTCGACGACTAGGAGGGGTAGTGCTATGCCAGGGGAGAGCGAACTGCTTCGGCAGCAGATGATGAAGGACCTGATGTTGGAGCTGGATGTCGTCAACAAGGAAAGGGATGCCCGTAGAGCGGCTGCGCGCGAGGAGCTGTGGAACATGTATCATGGACCTCGACCGCGTACCTTCCTGCAGAAGCAAGCCTGGTGGGAGAAGTTGCAGTCCGCCAAGCGACGAGCTGGAGGAATTGGTGTTCCGTACCGGAGCTTCGACGAGCTTGGTGTGACTGCGTCCGAGGCGCACGAGCTCGGTGGTACGCGTGCGCTGGTAGCGGCGTCTGTACAGCAGCAGCCTGAGCCTGAGCTGGGGAAGCTCGCTGATGCCGTACAGCAGCAGCCCGAGGCTGAGGAGAAGGAGCTCGGTTCTGAGGCTGCGGTGGTGGAACTTGGAGTGGCTGGGCCTAAGGTGGTGGGGCTTGGTGGTGCTCAGGCTAAGGTGGTGGAGCTTTGTGTTGCTTTGCCTGAGGTGGAGCTCGGTGGGGACGGTGGCGGAGTGCCGCAGATTGGTTTGGGCCAGAGTGGCTCGTACCCCTTCGACCCAGGGAAACCAGAGGAACGGGATGGGCTTGGGGGGGGGGTTGACGACGGACGGCCAGAGGTGGAGCTCGTGGAAGAGGGGAGCAGCAGCATCAGCATCTGCGGCAGCGGGGCGCGATCTTTTCCATTTGATCCGGGAAAGCAGGCATGTTATATTTTCCAACTTTCTTGTTGGTGGATTCAGTGGATAGGATTTTCTTGGTCTATTGTTTTGTTTTTGTGCTTCTCTGTGTCTTGGCCGGCAGATTTGAGCAATGACTGCTGTAGTTGTGGTGAGCTTGTACCGTGGTACGATGGATCGCAGCTATGTGTGTGGTTGAATGGGAACTGGGTAGGAGAGCGAACGTTCCCGTCCGACCCAGGCAAGTCCACAATTGGCTGGTATATGTGCGCGAGGACTGCTGTAGTTGTGTGATTGTACCCTGGTATGATGAAGCACAACTATATTGTGTGTCTTGCTGTTGGAATCACGGGGGGGGGTTGCGATGCCATGATTCTACAGACAAAGTGCACTGCTGTATGGAACCAGTTTGTGATGGACTGATTATACAGCAAGCAACAATGTATGATCATTTCTGACTGTTTCTACAGCAGCAGTGCATGATTTGTTAGACTGCTGCTGTGTACTGGTATACCGTAGTAAATGTATACGTGGATGCATGATACCCGTACTGCTGTGTGTGGCTTGAAGCATAACAGGGGGTGGCTTGCCACCTTGATTCTCAAGTACATGATATTTAATGTGTTGGAAAATTACTGCTGTTTCTGGCTTGATTTTACCGCGCATGATATTATTGTGTTGGAGAGTTACTGCTAATTTTGGCTTGATTCTTCAATGCATGATCAATGTCTTGGTAAATTACTGCTGATTTAAGCTTGTTTCTACAGCAGCATATGATATTTATGTGTGAAAATCAGTGCTAATGCGTTGTAATGGTAAAAGTTATTTTTTGTGGTCATGGAGTAGAAAGAGCAACCAGAAATCGGTACTGATGTTGTTTTTGTCACTATTGTTGTGTTGGGAAGAATCACGAGAGGGGGTTGATGGCATGATTCTACCCACAGACATAGTGCATAATGATGTGGTTCGTTATCT
>MEHQ01000115.1:0-23217 GCA_008828725.1 Saccharina japonica
AAACATGCCCGATGGGGTGTGTTATCTCATCACCCGGGTGATATTGTACGGTACATTTATATATTTAAGTATATGATCAAGCACTATCAATATCATTATGTAAAAGTAGAACTGTCTGCCGACGGAATCCTCGCCGAACAAGCTACGTACCCCTGGTATGTGCCAGGGGCACCTGGTACGGCTGTAATTGCGTCGGTTCCTTGAGCGACGCAAAGCACACGCCGGCAGGGCAATTTGGTAAAGCACGCCTAGGTGCCAAATACCTGGTAACTACGTAATAGTTTTACCTGCCGCCTTCTGTTTCTCGTTTTATTTATCTGTTTGATGCTCCTGCCAATAGCGTTCGGTCTCCTCTTGGCTCTTTGTTCAATGTGCTCGTACCCACCGGTACCAAAAGCTTGCTCTGTTGTCGTGCTACTGCGCTTTCGTAGGAGTTGGATAACCCCCTCTCGATTCCAAGGTGGGAGGTAACGAAAAGAGGTTGCAGGTAACCAAATTTGCTCGGAGAAATACATTTCGCACAACCGGGCGGCAAACGATCCCGAGGCTTGGCGCGGGGGCAAGGGGAACTGCTTTGAGGGCCTCTATACATACCAACTTATTTTCCGCCACAACAGCAGTCAATTATCTCGCTGCCGAACAAAAAGCGAATATGAAGGGGATGAGACAGTACCGTCCCCGGGTTTCTGCACACGGCGCACCGTGCCACCCTTTACGTGCGTAGGGAGGTCGGTCAAGGAGGCTTCCTCTAATCGCTTTTAGCCGCGTGGGCACTTTTTCCGCCTGCCCCTGTAACAGAGCAATTAGTTTCCTGGAGGCTAGGAGTCGGAACAGGGGCGCGGGGGGGCACCGTCCTTGTTGCCGCTGTGTTGTTTTCAGATTATCTCCGTTCCGTAGCTGCCTTATTTGGAAATGTTGTGGAGCAGTTGAGAAACGTCGCGACGTGTGAGCCACCTGCAAGCCGGGGCATTTTGGGGGTGAGAGACGAGGTCACAGAAAACTCGAGGAAATGGATCACTACTACCGCTTTTACCAATACTACCGCTACTACTACTACTACTACTACTACTACTACTACTACTACTACTACTACTACTATTAATAATATTACTACAGTACTAGTACTGTACTACTACTACTACTACTACTATTACTACTACTACAGGGGTCCGCATCTGAGTTTTACCCGAAATTTATAAGAAATTTCTTAATCCGTTTTTGTTTTTTCGTAGAATCAGAAAAAAAAACGAACAGCCCAGAATGAAGATACGTTTCAAAACCAAAGGTATTTTCCCCCACCGATTCGTATGACGAAACAGAAGGCATGCTCGGCAACACAAGAAACTGGAGCTCCCTTCTACCCGATGCTGGTGTCATTTGAGCTCTTGTGGCCGGCACAATGCTCTCGGATCTGCCGGCAAGGCTTGTGTCTCCGAGCTGCTGCAAATCTGCAAATCGCTCGTCCCGAGTACGCCCTCTAGCAAAATTAAGGGGGCCCGAGCCAGCATCTCAGCCCAACGAAACCAAGGTTGACATGCACGCCACAACCCACAGGATCATTGTAACGTCGGCCGTTTCAAATTTCGTTTCTTGCATCGCTCGCGAGGTCAATCTGCTCGTACTCGTTCGTATCAGAAGTGAGTGGAGTCGCCGCGCGTCGGTTTTCGTCTACATCATCCTCGTAGATCAGAGGCTGAAACCTCGCTGATGGAGGCTTGTTTTTGGCTGCGACGACTTGAGGTCGTCTCCCGAGGTCAGAGGGACCACTTGAGAGGCTGAAGCTGGTCATGGGGTGCCTTGGCGAGGGAGAACGAGCTGCTGTTCGAAGTTGGTCCTTGATTTGCTCTGTTGATGTTTTAGGGATACATGTCTCTCTTGGCGAACCTGGACGGAGGGCAGCCCTACCTCTGAAGGGCGAGACCATTTGCGTCGCCGATTGCTCTCCTCGAACCCTCTAGTAGAGGATAACAGCCATGCCAAATGTCCCTTGCGCCCCTCTTCCCTAGGTCGAGCACGAGTTGCACCTACAAGCAGCAGAATCTGCGTAAGTTTCCTCCATCAGCGAAACGATATTATTGTAGATATTTTGGTTCGAGTACTCGTAATTTGCGCATTTCTTACAGCAGTACCTGCACCGAACGAGTACGAGGAAATTGAGCCCGCGAACGATACAAGCAATTGGAAACGGCCGACGTTACAATGACCCTGTGGGTTGTGGCGTGCATGTCAACCTTGGTTTCGTTGGGCTAAGATGCTGGCTCGAGCCCCATTAATTTTGTTAGAGGGCGTACTCGGGACGAGCGACTTGCAGATTTGCAGCAGCTCGGAGACACAAGCCTTGCCGGCAGATCCGAGAGCATTGTGCCGGCCACAAGAGCTCAAATGACACCGGCATCGGGTAGAAGGGAGCTCCAATTCCTTGTGTTGCCGAGCATGCCTTCTGTTTCGTCATACGAATCGGTGGGGAAAAATACCTTTGGTTTTGAAACGTATCTTCATTCTGGGCTGTTCGTTTTTTTCTGATTCTACGAAAAAACAAAAACGGATTTATAAATTTCTTATACATTTCGGGGAAAATTCAGATGCGGACCCCTGTAGTATACTCCGCGAGAGGAGCAGTGCAGACATCGTGCGACCCCCCTCCTTGGTGCAACCAATGTCTGCCTGGTTGGTGAAAACCCAGCGTGCTCCGTCCCGGCATTGTAGGGATGCGAGGGTCTATGGTCATACAACTACGGCCGTGCACGACATGAGTTCAACCCCCCCCCCTCCCGGCGCTCCGTCTCGAAAGGGATGCGTGGTCAATGGTCAAATGACTAAGGCAAGCAACAAATGAGTACGCCCCCCCCCCTACCCCCCTGCGTTGTAGGCATGCGAGGCTAATGCGTCATTTACCGAGACTACGGCCTATGACCGTTTGCACTGCAAACGTACAACGACCCCCCCCCCACCTCATATGACCTCCCCCGCCTTCCCCCAGTCCCCTCCCGATAACTCACAGCTCCTTCAACCGCGAACCCGCTTTCCGACCACCGTACACCATCCACCGTCGTATGCCTGATGCTCCCGAAAAGGACTACTTCGCGCGTCTTCCCAAGCTGAGGCTGTCCGAGTACACCCCCGTTTCGGTGCGCGTCTACGGCGACTTCGCGACGCAGGCGGGGACGTACACGTTCGCGTGGCAGGGGCCCGACGGCGAGACCAAGGAGAAGCGCGCGCGTTTCAGCTTCACGTTCAGGAGAGACCCCAAGAGCTCCACCGGGTGGTCGATCGTGGAGCACCACTCTTCGGCAATGCCGACGTCGCCCTTGGAGCTTAAGCACGCGAGAAATGACGTGTTTTAGTCTACTACTATTAATACTACTACTACCGTAGACCGTACGGGTATTCGTAGTTTTTTTCGGTTTTTTTTCGTTTGTTTCCCCATTTTTTTTTCCTTTCGAGATTTTTTTTTGTCTATGTGGTTTTGTTGATTTGAGATTTTGTTTTTTTTTCGTGTGTGTGTGTTTTTTTTGTTTTTATTTGCTGCGTATTTTTCGATTTTGTTTTTCTAGTCCCTTCCCCCCCCCCACACCCATTTTTCTTGCTTGTTTTTGTCTTTTTTTTGCGAGAGCTTTCACAGGGGAGGGAATAGTTTTTTGTTTTTTTCTGCTGTTTTGTTATTTTACAACAGCGGCAGCAGCAGTAGCATATGATATTTCTTGTTGTCGTTTGTGGAACCAAAGCGCGAGAGGTTTTCGCATTTCGAACTGTTGCACCTACTACTAATACCTGTAAACCCCGGCGTAGGTGACAATGGCAAATCTGGTACATGGCATAGCAGTATGGGCCCGCCAAAGAGAAACGCCTACGAATTCTGAGCAAACCTTAGAACCTTATTTTGAACCTTATTTTGATCCCATTATTGGGCATAGGATGTTACCCGGTGTACACTGGCATTCTGGTAAGGCTTCGTGTAGCACCCCTCGCCGTTGAGCACGATTTCTGGATCCAATTTTCTTACGTAGCGTCCCCCCAAACATTTTGAGCCTCGTGTTTTTCTCCATTAGGTTTTTTCTTGTTCGTGTGGGTCTATATATAATACTGCTTGCTGTGTACGATGCGTTTCCCTTTCCCCCCCGCTATTTTTTTGTCTCGACTAGTTCGTGTGGAGTTTTGACGCATGCTACGATAGAGGTGCACCATGTTTTTTCTGAGCTCCTCACTCAAGGAGCGTCATACCTCACCGAAACAAGGATTTTGGAGGAAAATAAAAGTGCTGCCGGATGCGAAATATCCTGACCGAAGTATACCCTGAAACATATTTCGTCACAAAAATGAAAAAACGACGAATTTGGGTTAAGGAGCCCGATCGTTCAGAAAACGATTCAGCCAAAAAGTGCTACCTCTACCGTAGCACGCGTCTTTTGTGCTTCTACTCGGTGTAGTAGATGGTCCCGTACGAAGGAGTGAGAGTCAGAGGGAAGGGGGGGGTCTGCACGCGGTTTTACTCGGACAGAGGCGTCTTTTTTACGGGTGCCGTGGTTGTTGTGTTTCTCCCGCCCCCGGCCGGGGGGGGGGGGCGTACTCGTTTGTTGCTTGCCTTAGCCATTTGACCATTGACCACGCATCCCTTTCGAGACGGAGGGGGCGAATTTTCACCGAGAGTTTGTCGCAGCCTGGTTGCATGTTTCCCGGGGAAAGGGTGCATCTCTCTCGTTTCGGAAATGGAAGGACTGCTGTGCACCCTACCCAACTGTCGGGGCCAAAGTACTTGGAAATAGTGTTTGGCGGTTTTTGCGGTGTAACACACACATAATTGTGCACGAAATGCTGGGGAGGTTTTCTGTACGCCGAAAAAGTGAGGGCCTATATATGGGCTCATAGCCCTGTACCAGGTATGGGCTATGGTGGTAAGATGACATCCAGCGACATCCAAAAATCCACCCACTTTTTTTTTTCTATGACGACTGTATAGGTACGGCATAACGTGTAGTACATGATGTTATTTTTTGTGCACTGCCGGAGTGGCACTTTCTGGGCTGCGGGCTGCAGTGTCGTTAGTGTCCCTTGGTTGCATACCTGTGACAACCTGGTGGTGGTGGGTGTTGCATGCTGTCGAAATGAGTGAGGACAGAGGGCAACAAAAAACGAGTTCGTACATCTGACGTTTGACTATTATTATAGTGATGATGAGTGCCACCTGGTATGTTCTCTATACATACTCGTATGATATGATGGGATCTTCTTGCTTTTTTGCTCATGGCCGTATTATGATACCGCCTTATTTTTTTCAACCGGTTACCCGTGGGTACCCCGATTTGAGAGAGGTGTGGCACAGGCCAAAACCACCTCTCTTAATTAGTGCTCTTCTCTTCTCCACAGCAGTGGGAAATATGTACCATGTAGCTTAATATATAGCTTAAGTGTAGGCGGGTCCAGCAGATTTTAGCCTCTCTTGACTGTAGCATTCTCTTATATAGCGTACCCTTTATTAACCCATTCAGAACTGAGAAAAAGGTCCCACACTAATTCCAAGTAGTGTCCCCCCAAGTTCGTGGGACCAGTTCTTAAGGGGTTTAAGTCGGAGTACCCGCTGCTATTATATTCGTATGGATGTCATACGTGGGGTATACGAGTGGCTGGCTGTAGATGTACAGGCGTGCAGCATCTCCGTGTCGTAGTTTGTGACCACATAACCTAATGTATAGTGGTATCTCTCTAGTCGGGGCAAATAATCAGCACGGACAGTGGTCAGTGCTGGGATGCTGTGCTTGGTACGACTCTAGGTTGGCTCGGCCGGCGTGGGGATGCTGTGAGCCCGGAAAGACTCCATAAGTTGACTCGGGATGCTGTGGCTGGGAAATATACTCCAAGTTGATTTGAGCCGCGTACAACATACCCTTAGCCAACCAGAGTGCCTAAATAGATACCTTAGGAAGATCTAAGTAATATCATATCAGCTTTCGTCCAGTACTACTGCTGTGAGTGTGCTGGGATGTCGACGGGTCGTAACAACAATGACCCCGCCGGGTTATGTCCTTTTGAGACCCCGAAGGTAACAACGACCAAAACAACAACAATGCTGTGGCTTTTGGTGTTAAATCAGCCGTCTACGAGAGCAGCATGAGCGTCCAGCAGTATATACGGGTATAGACGCACGCATGCTACGGCGGTGGGGGTACGAACACATTTATTTATCTGAGTTTTTTCCCTTGGAATCAGTTCTATACCTCGCCCAAAAAACTGATTTTGAAGGAAAACTAATGCGCTATAACAAAATCCCTTTTGGCCTTAACCCTTCTAGGACTGGAGTCCCGTTTTGGGAACAAATCACTTAGAATTAGACTGGTTTGTCCCCAAAACGGGACTGCAGTTCTAAAAGGGTTATAACCCCTTATAAGAACGGGTCCCCCGTTTTTTTGGGGGGGGGGAAACTACTTGGAGTTACGTAGTGTGGGATAGATAGGTTTTGCAGTTCTGAAAGGGTTAAAAAAATAGCAACGTTTTTTTTTTGCGTTATTACAAGAAAAACGAAATTCCGACGAATTTGGGTTATTTACCCCTTCCTTAAGAACTGGTTCCACGTATTTGGGGACAAAATACTCGAAATTAGCGTGGGATAATGTTTGCAGTTCTGAATGGGTTAAGGAGCCCAGACATCGCCCCGAAAAAAAATCCAGCCAAAAAGTGCAACCTCTATCGTAGCACGCGTCTATATACATATATATCTACATACAGGATCATCATGGTTACGCCCGTGCCGTGCGACTCCTTTGCATTGGAACTCGGACGACGCCAATTTTGTACCAATCCCCCGAATCTCCGCAGTCGCCGCCGCTGTAATCGTCGCTTTTTTTCGTCGTCATTTTGTTTTCCCCTCTCTCTGAACTTCCAGCAGGGTTAGTGTGAAGAACGCACACCCTTATCTGTTGTCCGACATTGGTACGAATGCATATACGCCTACACTACTACTATTGTACTACTACTAATACTACTACTACTACTACTACTACTACTACTACTACTACTACTACTAATACTACTACTACTACTACTACTACTACTACTACTACTACTACTACTACTACTACTACCACTACTACTACTACTACTACTACTACTACTACTACTACTACTACTACTACTACTACTACTACTACTACTACTACTACTACTACCACTACTACTACTACTACTACTACTACTACTACTACTACTACCACTACTACCACTACTACTACTACTACTACTACTACTACAACTACTACTACTACTACTACTACTATTAATGGTTGTACTCTAACTGTATGCCAGTTCAGTGTTCTCAGGGAATAGGGCGGTAGGAGATGGTCCCAACTTTGTATGCTACCATGGATGCGTGATCCCCACGCAATGTAAGTCCTCCTACATAGTCCTGCCACAGGTAGAAATGTAGCATAAATCAGCGTCGTGAGTTGTGATATGTATACACGACAACACCGATCGCACGACGAGATATGTACCAGGTAGTACTGTAGATGCCTACGAGTATATCCATCTGAAGCTCTGGTTCCTCGTTTTATAGTGGTGCTGATCTTGCGAGCGGATTGGTAAAACACCAAAATGTCCAATGAACATGTGTGATACCTGTGGTACTACTGTATTATGAGTATAGTTTGCTTTCCTACGCCGACGATTGGTGATTCAACGATTCAACGTAACGTTGAACGTCAACGAACTGCTGCTGCATGCAGCGTTTTCAATCAGTCGTCGACGTCGTCGTCGTGTTCGCACATGTTTTCGTTTGATTTTTTTTCCCATTCGTTGGTTTAGTACGAATCCAATTTTTGAACCCGCCGGAGTCTGGTTGTCGTGAACGCCAGCAACAGCACAGCAGCAAGCAGCAGGCAGATAGATAGATAGATAGATAGCTGTGACCTTCGTGCACCCTGTGCGTTGAGAGGGCTGTATAGACGTACAGATGTACAGACATTGTGCAGGCAGGCTTTTCGAAGACGTTGTTGGAGGAAAGAAACACTACCTACCTATATTATTACTCCTCTGCAGTACAATCAGCGTTTTTTCCCTGTGCCAGTCACCCGCCGCGTTCTGTTCTTTTTATCGTCTTGCCGGCGCCCCCCCCCCCCGCTCATCGCCGGGGGGTGATTCGGGTAATAACAATAACAATATGGCCGCTCACATGCCGAGGCAAAAGATTAGGACTGACAATTAAAAGCTGCATAGTATGTAGTTTTTGTGTTCTGCCTTTCTCAACGATACAGTTTACCCCCCCTCGGAAGGGATGCGTGGTCAATGGTCAAATGACTACACAGTAAGGCAAGCAGCAAATAAGTACGCCCCCCCACACCCCTGCTCTGTCTCGAAAGGGATGCGTGGTCAATGGTCAAATGACTAAGGCAAGCATCAAATGAGTACCCCATCCCCAACACACTGCGTACTCCGTCTCGAAAGGAATGCGTGGTCAATGGCTAAATGACTAATAATGAGTAAGGCAAGCAAGAAATCAGTACCCCCCCCCTGCCCCTCGGTGGGGAGAAAATGCTTATTAATACAGCGAGCGGTAGCTACTTACTACCGGCACGGACGGTGTAACTGCTGTTTGTATATACGTAGTGTTGCTCCGTTGTTGATAATAAGTAATTAATGTGTATATTTTCGCCCTCCCCCCACCTCTCGCTGCGGGAAGGTATGTATGCGTGGTAATGGTTGACGATAATAATGCGTTCTTTTGTTTTGAAGCATGCATTTTTCCACACTCCTCCCCCCCCGGTCTCCTGCACTACGACGTACGTACGTACGTACGTAGAATATTGTTTTTTTCCGTGGAAGTCCATGGAAGTTTCCATCGCTTCCATGGAAACTTCCACCGCTTCGTCCATGCTTAAGCTTCTGCCGCTTTCTTCATGGAAGCTTCCGCGGAAGTGATGGAATCTTCCGTGGAAGCGAGGGAAGCTTCCTCGCACTTGGTACACCGTCCCACCCAAAGTGGCCCAATCCCGATTATTATCAAAACGTGGACCAATCAATAGCAAAAATGGGGGATATCAAAAACCGTGTAGCGCGCACCGCGGGACCGCACACTATCTACCGGTCGGTATATACTAATAGTGACCGAAGGCCCTCTTCGATTTTTTTTTTTAATTGCCACGGCGATGGAAGCTGGAAGTTCCCATGGAAGCTACGAGTATAGGGAAGCTTCCACCACTTCCACCGAGAAGCTTCCACGGCTGGCTTCCATGGAAGCTTTTCCGCGTTTCCATGTAAGCTTTTCCGCGTTTCCATGTAGTATGTAAATACGTTGCTTTTCCTCGTGTAAGTAAGTACCAGGTAGTGGTGAAAGCTCCCGCGGAATAATATTCGTCGAGTAAAAGCCGTGGAAGCATTCATCCACCATGGAAACTTCCGGCGACTTCCACGAAAAAAACAATAGTAAGTAATAATAGTACGCACGAGTATAGTGCACCAGACCCCACTCTCCCCCCTCCCCCGGTCGCTGATAATTAATGTGTATGCATGTGGCGGTATAATATGTACGTACGTACGTAGCTTCGTATAGACAGAGAGAGAGGTATATACCTGGTACGTATAAATAGAGTTGGTGGGTGTGTGTGGAGCAAAAAGTCTGCCAACAAAAACCACAACAACTGGTCCAAGCAATAATAACAAAAATGCTACCAGGGTACCAGGTACCTGGTAGTATATACCAGCAAACAAAAAACCGTGTCGCCACGTCGCCACGTCGCCACATTATTATTGATTGATTGATTGGAGCAACGAAAAAACACAACAACAACGTCGACAACAAACAGCAACGGCAACAACAACAACAACAACAACAACAACAACAACCACAGGAGGAGGAGCGAGCGCGAGCGCACACATAAAAATGCTTTTACGCTGCTGTTGTTGTCGTATTGAGTGTAAAAGTACACTGGAACTAGCACTCCACTCTGCTCCACTCTATACCTGGTATAAAAAAATACGCACTGACTGCTGTATCTGGTTCAACAATGAAACACTGATGTCTCGTATCCAGCCGGCTGTCTCGCGTTGGGACTTGGGAAGATGTGGATGACCCCTACTGTCTACTGTCTACATGTCTGAACATAGGTGACAGGTAAGGTGACACGTTCGGTGACTTTACTCACGAGCCATCTACGTACATACGAGCCAGCGGGCCAGCCAGGCGGGCGGCGGCCCAGCCTACTCGTACGCGAGGCACGATTAAAATCTCATCCGGGTGACGCTGATAGGTGCCAGGTGGAGAAAAACAATGAGAATAACGATCTGATTGGTCAATTTTACCCGCAGGCGGACCACAAAACGCCCCGAGGTATGCACCGCGCGGCGTGCTGAACATTCCGTCCATCGCGCCGGTTGTAGACGATACGAGCCGCGTGCCGTGTGTGTTATCGTGATATCATACCAGAGGTCAGAGTGGGTAGAGGTATACTAGACCTCGTGAGTTCGAGTCACCTTTTTGCTATCGCCATCCCACGCAAAGCTCTGTCCCACACCCGGGTTTCACACTAGACCTCGACCCACGGGAGCAGCATGGAAAGCCAAGGGCTCGATGAGACCCAGGGCGGCGGAGCGACCGTGATCTCGATCGCGCAGGGACTGGGCCTGGAATTTGTCCCCATGTCGGCTTTGCATTTTCTCGGTGGGCCTGATATTGCCAGATGCGGGGCGGCGAATCGCTTTCTCTACAGCGCCGCTTGCAACGAGGGGGTGTGGCAGGCGGCGCGGGATCGGCTGTGGGAAGGGAAGGTGTTCATCCCGGGGAGCTCGCGGTCTCTCCGGGCGAAGGAGGGGTATGTGGCGAGCCTGCAGGACTCGAAGAGGACGTGGCTCTTGATGGAGGAGCTGATCTCGTTTAGTTGGTGGTTTCGGTTCAAGCAGCAAGCGGGGGAGGCTTGGACCGCCCAGGATCCCTGGTACCGAAACGAGAAGGTGAATCATCGTTCGTTGTGTATTGATCGTGTTTTGGGTCCGGCCCGAGGCCTTGTGTGTCTGGTCATGTTGAGAGTGGAGGAGTCTAGTCTAGTCCTAGCAGCAGCTGCTAACAACATCAGCAGCACAGCAGTAGCGCTATAAGAACCTCTAGCAGTAGTAGCAGCAGCGGTGGCAGCAGCAGCGGCAGCAGCAGCAGCAGCAGCTTTCTTGCTGCGTTGAAGTCCGGGTCGTACTCGTGTCTACGAACAATTTGTCACACAACAACGTAGTAGAGTACATTTTATACTGCTGTTTGTATTGTTTTTTTTTGCAGTTTTGACTTGAAAAACCAAACCTCGACGTGACTTTTACGACACAGCAGCAGCAGCAGCAGCAGCAGCAGCAGCAGCAGCAGCACCTCGGGTACTTTTTCTTTGTTGAATGTCTTGGTTTCGGGCGGCCGGTGATTCCAGTGATACAGTAGCATACAGCACTCGTTGGCAGACTCTCAGTATTGGATCAACACGAGACACACATGGGGCACGACCATACATAGCAAGAGCGGAGATATACAAGATGGTGATGGCGGTGATGTGATCGCTCTCTGGCTTGGTACAAAAGCAAAAAATGTGGTTCACCCTCTGGTTCACCTCGTGTTTTTTGTTTCTGACTTGCAACGAGAACATTACTGCGATCGCTCTTCGTGTGCGTGTGACGACCAGACCACAACGTATCGGGAGGAGAAAGGAGTGTGTATGATTCGAGCAGCAGTTCAAGGGTCTACTGCTTGCTGTATGATGTCATACACCAGTAAACTACTGCTGTATCAGGCCGTACTGATGTACTGGCTGATACATAGCGCGATGTTGATATCGTACAGCAGCAGCAGTAGCATGATGGCCCGATACGACGCTTGCTATATATGAGGCACCCGATCGTTGGTTTGCACTGGGAATGCTGATGATTGCACAACTTTACAAGTGGCGTCCCAAAAAAAATTGCCTGACTATCCCCCCCCCCCCCCCCCCGCCCCCCGCCCCCGGGGCGGGCCGGAGAAAAAAACCCATTACCTGGTACGTAGAATACGTATCGCCATATATGCAAGCTTCCAGACACAAATGTGGTGCACTGCTCGTTCAGACATGCACAACGAAGTCTACTGCACGACTGACTGCACTTTTCCAAGCGTCGATTTCATATAAATAATATGAGGTGAGGTATTCTGCCCTCCAACCTCCAACAGTTGAAAAAGGAGAGTGTTCGCGATCGCGTTCCACAGATATCGTACGGCGTTCGTGGGGTAGGGGGTGAATGTTAACCATACCCAACTCAGCTTATCGCTTGATCTAAGTGTGGCTTACCCCCCCCCCCTTCGCGCTTGGTGCTAGCAATGCCTGCCTGGTCGGTGAAAACCCGACATGCTCCGTCCTCCGTCCCCCCGGGGATGCGAGGGAGGGTCTATGGTCATACGACTACGGCCATGCATGAATATCGAGTACACCCCCCCTCGAGGGCCGAATCTGAAATAAACGGATTGTTGGTCATGGACTTTTTTTTCTGTGGGCGCACTTGCAACAAACAGCAAGCATCCCCAAATCCACTCTGTGTGGATACCAGGTCCCCTTCCCCTAGATAGTACCGCCTCATTACACACAAGTTCAAGGTCAACCAGAGGTTGCCCACTCCGTTCCGTGAAGACCCGAGACACCAACCCACCTCGGTGTGTCCTCCACACCACAACCACATAAGAGAGAACCTGCCAGGGGCTCCGCCCCACATCTGTTCCAAAATATAAGGATCGCTATATTTCGGGACATATTGGTCTACACATATAATACGTCGCGTGGTATACACGTACGTATATACGTCGTATATACAAGGGAGTTTTTCGGTACGTGCCAGTCTGATCGGAAATATAATCACCGTTTCATTTTCACACCAGGCTAGAAACGGTGATTATATTACCGTCCAGTGTTGGTGTGAACATGATTTCCTGGTATCATACAGCTGTAGGGGTCCGTCCCCCAGTAAGGAGGCGGTGGTGTGCCTATTAATAGTATTGTAGACCAATATGACCGCCTAATAGGGGGAAGCCGCCTTATTCATTGCAGGTTATGAGTGCAAGGCCCCCGTCGCGCCAATCGATTTTCGACCGCCTTATATCGGGATACCGCCTACCTCAGACCGCTTTATGGGAGGACCCCTACCACTTCGGTATGATGCTCGTATTTCTCATACTGCTCGTAAATATTATTTGTATACCGGTATCATGAGCGATACCTGTTGATTGTATAAATATCATACATATCATATCATACGACGTGTACGAGTTGAAAACCTGTTTTCTTTTTTTGTCGGTAAATCGCCTAGTCGTCGGTAAATCGCCGATTCGTCGGGCGATATTCGACACTAATGACGGAATCTACTGCTGTAGCATATATAACCCTTTTGATGCCATCGTACCATGTACCCAGCGGCATCAAGCGCACTCAGTGAACGCCCTTATTACGAGTACTGATTATTCTTCCTACTGGAGAGATGTAAACTCGAACAAGTTCTCGTACGTCGTTTTGCTGTGTGGGCGCTCTTAAGTGTCTACGTACCTTTACCAGAGAGCGTGAGACAGAGAAAACCAACACCATGAGAGCAAAGGAATCGAGGTATACGACCCCTGGTAAGTACGAGGTATAATGAAATGCCAAACGTACCGGAAACGAAAGGCAATTACACTTGAAAATACGCAGAAAACGAGGAACTCTATATACGTACTCGTCAACAAAAATGGAACCATGAAATTGAGACGGAATTCGAATAGCAACAAGAACACAAGCCAGCAAGAAACGAGAACACATGAAGAGGAAATGCCGCACTTTTACTTACATATACATAGAAGGCGGCAATGCCACATGAGCGTCAGGAGAGAACGACGGAGAAGAAACCCAATTTAGGAAACCCAATTTAGGAATATGGCCCAAATACAGTACGTAGTAGTCGAGGCAGCCATCTCTTAGCACTAAAACTGTGGGTTACGACGTATTGTAGATGACTAAACGCCGCCAGCTAGGTGTTATTATAGTTAGTTGCAGCAGTGCCAACTATCCCACTGTTTGGGTTTCCTTGTTTGTGGTAGGCTTTTGCTACGGGGTGCGCATTTCCCCGTAAGACCACTTCGCTCAAAAGAGGGAGAGAGGGCGGAGAGGAGGTCGTAACTGCATCTCAATGATGGCGCATGAAACACCCATCGACCCATCGGCAGAGTGGTGCCGGTGATGATGGCTGTGCCGAACGCTGTTGGTGTTAGTTTCTATAATTTGTCTATATCTGTATGTATCATGAAGCCAAGTATCTCCGGCTATTAATAGTTTCTATAGTTTGTCTATATTTGTATGTATCATAAGGCTATTAATAGTCAACTAAAGTCAGTTATTACGGGGGACCTTATTGTAAATAAGACCGAATAGTGTTACGATAGTAAAAATAGGAACATATATAGGTGGTTGTGTTTAAAAGGTCTTAATTTACTATGCTCCCCCGTAGTTGTAGGCTGGCGTCTAATAACTACCTGGTACAGTCGTAGTAGCTGGGAAGTCCAGCCAACTCGCTGCCCTACTTAGCACAGGTTTCCGTCTGCTATTTTCCACTCCAATGAGTAGTCGAGGCCGGGAACCGGGAGCCTTTGCCACGAGTCTGCACCCCATCTCCCATCTTCTCCCTTCTCTCGCGGGCACCAGTGTCACGCGACAATACTGCTGCTGCTGCTGCTACTGGTCCCCCCCCCCCCCCCCCCCCCCAGAAACAGGAAGAGGATAAGACTAGCAAAAAAAAACTATGTAGTTTATGGAAACAACGTATAGTGAGCGCCCAACTATGTTGGTGTCTCTATTAGGAGTAGGAACGGTGGTCCGTCTCGAAAGGGATGTGTGGTCAATTGTCAAACGACTAAGGCATGCAACAAACGAATACGCCCCCCGCCCGCCCCAGGAAACAGAAAACAAGACAACATACCGGGGGCATTTAGGAGCCTTCCCCAGGTAAAAAATTGGGGGCGTGGTATTAACGAACGACCACGTGTACGTAAAGCATAGGCGAGCTTTGAATCACGACGTGTATATATACAGGCGATATTTACATCGCGATTACGGGGACATGTAGGAGTCATCCCCGGGTTTCAGGCCTTGCATTTTTCACATTCCCGCCGCATGCGTCTCCTCCAGTAAACCACCCAGCTCCCACAGACGAGCGCGTGACGACGGCGGCGTCCTGCAGCAGCCTCTCTCGTGGTGTGTATCACGCCATTAGACCCGTCAAGTCCCGTCTCTGTGGCCCTCGAGACCGACGCCTACCCCCACCTAATTGACCCCGACTGACCCTACTACCCTTGATGCGAAACGCAAGGCCTGAAACCCCGGGGATGGCGCTTCTAGATACCCCCCGTTGTCGTGCTTTCAAGTATCGCCGACGTAATCTGAAGTAGACATCAAACGGGGACTATGTTATCGTTGAAGGTGGTATAGATAATAACCGCCCAAGTAGATAACTTATTTTCTCGTCGCAGAACAGATCTGCACCCAGCCGATATTTTCGTTTTTCAAGAGGCCGGTGTGACAAACTACATGGTATGGTATCATCTCGTGCACCAGGTGCCAAGCAGCCGGCGGGTTTTGCGCCCGCACAAGGCAGGATTCTTGTTTGTGCCAGCACGAAATTGATGTTTTTTTCGGCGAGGTACCTATATAAGGTTTTGTCACGAGAGACTGACTTGGCTGCGAGCCTAAATGGTTTCTAACTCACAGGTTATTATTGCTTTTCCAGACTTGAGTGTGTGTGCTTTTTTTTTCGGCCTCGGCCTTCGGCCTCACGGCGACCAGCCACCCCGACCTGGAACCCTTAGTAACCCTACCCCTAAGCAGAGAGAGGCCTGTCTTGTTGGTTGCCAAAAAAAAACTCTCTACTTGAAGGTTACTGCTGTGCTTTAAAATTCTCTCTATATATACCACTTTGTCCCTAAATATAAGCATCGTTTGTACATTAATGTGTAATCTTAAATGTGCTTATATTTCGGTACAGAAGTGGTTTTAGGTGGCTGCGCGGGCGGGCGCGAATAATAATCCTGTCAGCGCGGGCACAAATACGCAAGAACTGGTTAAGAGTAGATTACCAATTGTTCGACCAACCCATTTGCTGGCTGCCGCCCGACCCTCGATTCTGGTCGGCGTGGGATGAGGATGCTTCGTGGGTCCTGACGGCGGCTCATTATAGTCGTTTTGAGGGCTCAGGTCCGGGTGGAATGAGGTCTGGGTGGGATCAGGCGGGCAAGTGGGAGGCAGGGTGCAAATATATGTGTGCGTTTGTTGACTAATGGAACATCCCGAAATATCAATAGTTGGCCAATGAACGGGTTTTGTCGACTAAGTGGTAAGCTCTACGTACAAAATTGGGTGCCCGGTAGAGGCGCAATAGGAGTGTGTATTGAGAGCAACTTACGACTGACTCTGGACTCTTGACGAATCAACGATCAACCGAATCGACACCGAATCGTAACGTGCTCTTAAATCTGATTGGATGAACACTACGCCGCACGCTGTGTGTTGACGCTGGCGACCGCTGCAGCGGCCCCGTGCGCAGCAGTAACAACAAGCACGTAAATACCTAGCAAAATACCGCTCGCCCACCAAGAGCTCGATGTGAGGCAGTACTTGGCAAAACCCCTATATATATTAGACCGGAGACACAGATAAATGGGAATTACGGGGACTGACCGGTAGCGGAAGAAGCTGCGCTGTTAGGCTTGTATCATAGCGTCACATATTATACCTGAACGTAACTTTTAGGCTTTTTGTCGGGTCAAAATACCTGAACCTCTCCTATCCTCTCTCCTCTCTCATCGTTCGCTTTTGGCTGATGCAATCGGTTAAACCCCTTTTTTTATTACTTTCACAGCATTGCACTTGAGCAGTACCAATCTGAACCGAAATATAAGGACCGTTTGCATATTAACATGTAATTTAAATGGTCCTTATAGTTCGAGTCAAAGTGGTATACTCGTGCTGCTGCGACCTCACGCTATCCACCTTCTTGGGTCATACCCTTTGATGGAAACGGAGTTTTGGGCTACCGTTGGACGTACGATTGCAATTGTATACGGACATCCGTCAAACCGGTTTCGTGCCAAAGACCCCGCCGTTCCGAGGGGGGGGGCGATGGCACGAACAAGCGGCAAAAGAGCCACACGTCAACAATTTGGGTTTTGATGAGGCTGTGCTTCTGTTGATGTCGGGGTGGCGGCGCGAGCGCCCCCCCCCCATTACCTCATTGAAGCTGTCATCCATATGCAAAAGTCCGCCTCACAAGCGGTTCTCAGTAGGATGCCGCTCACCCTTCATGCGACTCGCCGAACACCTTACGGCGCTTCGCAAAGCTTGGTACTAGCAATGTCTGCCCGGTCGGTGAAAGCCGCGACATGCTCCGTCCCGGCATTGTAGGGATGCGAGGGTCTATATTGGTCATACGACTACGGCCATGCATGAATATCGAGTACACCTCGCCGCCGCCCCCGCACAAACGAGCTTTGAAAATATTGGAGGCGCAGGGTGAACGGGTGGAAAGGGCTGTATATATAATGATCGTTCCCTTCACTCTGCTTTGTGTAAGTCGGGGTGGATCGAACTTTGTTAGGAAGGGCAGCTACGGGAGCGTTTGAATACGTGTTGCGCTACTTCGAAGTATTGATTGATTGACGGGTAGACTACGAGTACCGCAACAGACAAAAAAGCATGTAATGGCAAACCTCGATAGGAATGGTCCCAATACTATCGAAAGTGTAGCGACGTCGTCGAGGGCTCAAATGCTTGGCCAGGGCGAGCACACGCACACAAGCAACAACAAGTAATAGCAAGCACCCGATGATCAGATAGACGTACGAAAGAACGCACAGTTAGTGCCGTCAAAACCACCAAGCAACGCAGCTCCGTCTCGAAAATGTCCTCGAAAAAGCCTTGGGCTTTGTTTTTTTGTTTGTTTCTTTTTTTGTCCAGGCCCCCGGCCCCCCGTATTAAAGCTTCAAAGCATTTGAACAATTGCCAGGATTGCTGGCGAAACGTCAAAAGTGATTTTCAAAAGCTTTTGAGAGCCCGCACGATCGGAAGAAGATCCCGAAAAAATGAAGAAAAACACGGGCGGAAAAACGTCCACCAGCTGGACAGCTTTTAATGAAGGAACATGAGTGCATGAGATAACTCGTATATACCCTGCCTGGTACATTATACGAAATCCTCGAGCTCACAGCTGTTGTTTTTTCAATTTTTTAAATATCATACCAGGGTACCATACATCTATATACGTACACGCCCTCCCTGAATTTGCAGCTTCAAATTCTGTTTCCTCATATATGTCGTGTTGTATCCTGCATGAGGACATATAAAACCCGTACGTGGTACGCGCGATGGGAGTCTCACACACACAGCTTGCAAAGATGAGTTTCGTCAGCTGTCGTTTGTAATTTTTATAATTGTATGCCTCGGACGTTTCTTTCACGCTTTCTTTTTTGTTGGTCACGGCTGTGCTTGCGTGCTTGCGCATTTCCGTGCTTGTCACTCCGACCGGGAAATATCAGCGGTGAGATCGGTGAGATGGAGGATTTCGTCGAAACTCATCTTGTGTAAGCTGCGTGTGATATGTGATATCATACTTCGATCGCGCGTAGTACGGGTTTCGTATGACCTGATGAAGGATTTACCGGTACGGGATTATACCGGTCTATATCCCTTGTGTACGTATGATATCTTCTTGCAGTTTGGCTCCCGCAGCAAAATGCCCTTGTAGGGGTGGTGGCTTATTCTCTGAGCTCCTCGCACGAGGAGTTCATTGTATCACCCGAAGCATGACTTCGAGAAGAAATTTGCGAAAATATATGTTATTCTAACCCCGACCAACATTTATACGGTACGCGCTACTCGTAGTCCTAGCACAAACATGCTAGTAAAATGACCCGTATTATAGTTCACTGGAGGAGCTCCAACCTGTCAGACAAAATTGAGCCCAAAACCCCCAATCCCTCGTACGTATCGTGGGATGAGTGTGCATTTTAGTGCAGGTACTATGCATTTTAGTGCCGGTACTGTGCATTTTAGTGCCGATAATGTGCATTTTAGTGCCGGTACTGTGCAGTTTAGTGCCGGTACTGTGCAGTTTAGTGCCGGTACTGTGCAGTTTAGTGCCGGTAATGTGCAGTTTAGTGCCGATACTGTGCAGTTTAGTGCCGATACTGTGCATTTTAGGGCCGGTACTGTGCAGTTTAGTGCCGATACTGTACAGTTTAGTGCCGGGATTGTGCAGATTAGTGCCAGTACTGTGCATTTTAGTGCCGGTACTGTGCAGTTTAGTGCTGGTACTGTGCAGTTTAGTGCCGGTACTAAACTTCCCTAACCTAAGCCAAGGCCTGCTTATACTCTCGTACTTGTGGCCGATTCTGCAATCGGCACTTTTTAGCGCAGGTACTAACCTCCCCTTAGCTTACGATGCAGCAACGCTTGTCTGCAGATCATGTGTACGGTGCTATATGTGCTCGTGGCCGATGCTCTCCGGTCGTCACTGCTTTCAGTTTGGGCTCGCGTACATCTGCCCGCGCAGGCAAACTTCCTTAGATGTGTGATGTGTGTGCCCGGCACGGGACGCCGTACTACGATGTACGGGGCACGAGCACTTTTTTGGCCGAAACTATTTCTAAAAGATGGGTCTTCTCAACTGGCGGAATTTCCCAATAAGGTATGCCTTATTGCCAATGAGGCACGCCTTATCCCAACAAGGAACGCCTTATTGCCAATGAGGCACGCCTTATCCCCATAAGGAACGCCTTATCCCGATAAGGAACGCCTTATCCCAATGCTGCAGTCCCACTGCTCTGGGGACAAAACACTTGGAAGTAGACTCAGGTTTAGGTTTCTGTAATACAGCGCAGCACGTACTAAAAAGAAAATTGTGGCCGACACAGCACACCCTGGAGGCACGAGAAGAATACAAGTATACCTACACACCCTGGAGGCACGAGAAGAATACAAGTATACCTATAAAAGCCTTTCACCACTACAAAAACAATCCCGCACTACTATTAATACTATGATACCCTAATTCCAAGCGCTTTAGTTTGTCCCCCAAGCATGTGGATGCAAGCAATTTTAAGCCGTCAAGGGGTGCACTGCCGCTGTGGGGGCAAAAACACTTGGAATTGGAGTGATAATCAAGGGTTATTTAAGTGCCGGATGTGGACGGATATGATACATAGAAGAAACTGTTTAATAATGTGAAAACACACACAGATAGTGCAGTACTGATACGGGGAACCGTAGTAGTAAATGGGACCAAATACTGTTTGTAAAAAATGGTGAATATAGACCAGGTACCAGGTAGATGTTTGTGTCTACAACAGTCATAGGTCCCTATTGACCATGCTCCCCCGTAGTTACAGGGTTATACAGCAGTTTAACCCTCGAGCCCATCCGACCCCTTCAACCAATGCGTATTATGGTGTTACATAATATAGTTGACGTTACAGAATAGTCCCATTGTTTCGTATGCAGCAGTGTGCGTATGTGTCAACCATTTTCTCGAGTACCGGGCAGGTGGTAAGCTCTACTGCTGTACGTACATGCTTTTGCTGCGTAGTTTCGCCTCTCTGACGCCCCCCGGAAAGGCTACGAGTTGGAAGTCGTGTGTGTGTGTGTTCTTCACATTAAACCTTCCTTTCTACCCGTCGACATCCAGCACACCCAGTGTCCGTGCCGATTCTTCATCCTATAAAGGTACCAGTTCTGTGGTCACAAAACTACGACACAGAGATACTACACTCAGTGCAGTAAGCAGAGCAGACAATGCAACGCCATATACGACAGGCAAGACCTACCCTGCTAGCAATCCAGGTGCATGCAAGAGAAAAAAAGAGGAAAAAGAAAAAAGCGAAAAGAAAAAATAATAAAAGTAAATATACTGAAGCAAATCAACAATCAAGCAACCAAATAAAAAGCATGACAAAAAAAGAAAGAAAGTGTCGTGCTTCTCCCAGAGGAGATGCGACCTCCAATAAAAACCATTTGCGAGTTTTTTCTCCCTTCTGCTAATTGGCAGGAATGCTGCTCCTTACTCTCGGTCCTAGCCCGGTTCGCGCCTTGGTTTCCATTGACCGGGTGCAGCCGTCCCAGCCAACGCCGACACTCTCGTCCTTCCTGTCGCGTATGCGTACCCACGCGATGGCCAGCCTCTCCACTCCCCAGGCTGCACACCTTGCGCTCTCTGCTGTGGTGATATTCCCGCGTTGCTCTCAGGGGGATGAACTCCTTGGCGTTGGGGTTTAAAATAAAAGGCATCACCACCACCCCGCGCGGTCTTTACGGCGACAGGTCCGCCAGCCAGACCGCGCAGGGTTCCCTCTCCACCAAGCCCGAGGCTCGCTTGGGTGTGCCGCTAGACCGTTGCGGGTCCGTACGTATATGCGAGTGATAGGTATAATAGGTATAAAATATTCGTCATAACACATATAAATACCAGCATCAGCAGCACCGTTTTGTTAGCATGCGGTTTTGAAGTTTCGCTGAGAAGCAACGTGTACGTCGCGATTGTGTATAGTAGCAACGTGCCGGTCGCTGCTTGCCACCATCGTCTTTTTGAAGGAACTTTTCTTCGCTTTTTTTTTGGGTCGGGCGGGGGGGGTTCTTGGTTTTCGCAATAAATGTCGTATGTGCTGGTATCATACGAGCTCTTCGGGTCATGTCTGTGCGTGCTATGTTCAAACTGCACACTTAGTTCGAAGCGCACTGCTGAATGCGATTGGACGCTGAAATTTTCTGTCTTTTGTCTCGCAGAAGTCTGTGAGCGCAGAAAGTTTGAAAGTTTAGCTCCTTACGAGTAGGGTCAAGAACCAGCGCAGGGCGAATTGAGAACGAATCTGTTCTGGGTCGTTGGGTCGAAATAACGGGGTAATGTGCAAGCAAGACGATGAAGACACACTCTCACTCGAAGCAGCGCTACCACGATGCCAGAGGTGCCATATTTCTTGTGGACTGAGCGATTACCCCTCGTTTTGTGGCTTTTGGAATGCCCCGAGTCATGTCGTTCTCATGCTTCATGAATCCATGATAACATCCTGCAATGGAAGGAATATACAAACCCGTAAGTACGGCGATCGAAGTTTATCACACGCAGCTAGCAATATGAGAAATCCTTAGATCTACAGTTGTTTAAAAAAAGGGCAAGGCCAAAACAGGTATACCTGGTCCGTTCGGGGCCAAAAACAGGTATATACTAAAATCAAGTTTAAAACGCACCCCGTTCCTTGCAACGGAAAGTAGTTGGTTTTGCTCATGAGTGGCGAGCGTCAGCCCCTTCAACAGTTTGGCGGTTTAAGTACTGATATTACTTCAAGTGTATATCAGGTATAGGCCTAGTACATACTTGGGTAGGGTGTTTATTTGGGTGAAGGTTCTTATATGTCTGGTACGCACGTCCGAGTACAAATGTGAGTTAATGTTTTTAGTTGTGAACTGCTGTGATTGCAACGATTATACGAAGGGCACGAGTGAGTATCTGGAATCAAAATCAGTAACAACTGCTGTTATGGCTGGGGCATAATATTGCCAAGGACCTTTTGTCAAGTAGCATAACACCAGACAGGTACCACCGTAGTACGTAGTAGTAGGTGGAAGATACCCCACACTTACTTGCAGGCCGTTTATCAGGAACCGCTTCGCGGCGGCCACACAAAGCTCCGGCGTCGAACGATAGACCAAGACCACCTTGATTTCAGGACTGCCGTCGGTGGCCATATGGTGCTACTGCTGTAGCTCGTATCCGTATGTAGAACTACTCGTACAGTAGCTATAAACTCGATTGGGCTGATCGGTGCTACTTGCCATGTTAATTGCCCGGTGGCTACCCCCTTTTTTTTCTGTCGCTTTCAAGAGTTTTTTCATGTTCTTCGTGCTCGCCCGGTGGCTACGTATACGAATAGCTGCTATTAATAGTACGAGGAACGAACGCCTGCTGGTGTATTCTCCCTTCTCAGCTTGCGACACCCCTGGTATTCCAAGTCAACCACAATCCCGAAGGGGAACCTTCTATCTCGTATTATTTCGGCGGAGGTGTGCTGGCAGATACGTGTGTCGCTCGAGTGGCGTGTGGTGCGAGGTGCGAAGCGAAGAGGGGGTCTCCGCGTACGTCGGCATTTGTACAGGGGGCATATAGGGTGGATCTATGAAGGGCCTCTGATTGTCTTAAAAACGACAAAAAAAAGGTGAAAGTCAAGCCAGACGA
>MEHQ01001124.1:9868-37716 GCA_008828725.1 Saccharina japonica
TTTAATCAGAGAGTGACAGCAAGGCGGTTTGAACACCATCATGCTCGAGCGGGCGAACGAGGGCCACGGTGAGCACCGAGCTTCACGCGATGCGGGCCACGGGGCTCACTGGGACAGAGAGGTAGTAAAGCTCGACCCGGGCCAAATCGATGGCGAGGTGATCGCGGGGTGGCTGGAAGCGTCGAGGGTGACAGAACGCGACAGCAGTCGTTTTAAGTTTTTTGTTTTTTGAGCGACGCGATCACGATACGAGTACGAGTTCGTATGTCATTCGAAGTGCTACTGGCTGCAACTGCTGTTGTTGCTTGCCGTTTTTGTTCGAGTACGAGTACGAGTCGAGTACGAGTCGAGTACGAGTCGAGTACGAGTCGAGTACGAGTACGAGTACGAGTACGTATGTATCATACGTCTTTCTCAGTTTTGTGAATGTTTTTGTTTTGCATTCTTCACAACTTGGCGACCGTGCTGGTGTTGTGCGTTTTCTCTTTCATACAATAAAGTATACAGGTATACTCGTACAAAGTACGAAGTACTTCGTACTCGCAATATTAATAGTGTTGTACTACCACACATACTCACGAAGCATGCACAACTCACACACCCACAGCAGACAGCGCAGCGCCGTGCCGTGAGTCGTGTTGCTGTGCTTTCTCTTTCGAACGTACAGCTTTGTCGTCCTGGAGCATGGAGCTATTGGACACCCCGAGCATGTTTTGCATGCATGTCAAGTCCGCCGTTTCTTTGCTGCACCATGAACCTCTTGGCATTCAAGTTGCGGTGCCTGCACTACATCGTGGGGGACTCTTCTGTACCCCTTTCTTGCCGCGAAGCGGAGCCCTTGTAGTACATACAGTAGTAGTAGGTGCCGTGCGCACGCCACGCAGATAGATGCTGTCAGAGCCAGCAGAAGAGCAGCAGCGGTAGCAGCAGCAGCAGAGGAAGGCAGACAGAACAGTAGAGCAGAGCAAGACCTCTCCCCTCCCCACCGTGTTTCTGGCTTCTTTTTGCGATTCTCTGCTTTACCTTCCCCCTTGCCTCAATGTTCTAGTTTTTCTGTGATGCTCTGTCTTGCGTTGTCCAAATCACTACGTCGAAATTTGCTGGGAAGAAGTCGTATATGCATACGTTTTGCTGTCTGTGTTGCTAACATATAAAACAAAATATATAATACCTACCTCAAGCGCGCACAAAAAAAAAAGAAAACGACACCACACACGTAGGAAGGTCAGAATGAAAAACAAACCGGATCGCTGTGATCACAGGACGAAATGAGCAAAAACCATTTTTTTTTCGTTTTTTGTTCCCTTTTTTAACTTGGTTTTAGAGACCCCCCCTATTTTTGTTTCGGTTTTTTGTCGGGGGGGGGGGGTAATTAAAAAAAAATTGACTTATTGTTTTCTGGGATCACAACGGTCCGGTTCTTCCCTCCAATATAGGGGGGGGGGGTGTGGTGTCGATAACTTTTTTTTTTGTGCGCCCTTGCCTACCTGGTACAGTAGTAGGTGCCGAGCGCACATCACACAGATAGATGCTGACAGAGCCAGCAGAAGAGCAGCAGCAGTAGCAGCAGCAGCAGAGCAAGGCAGACAGAACAGCAGAGCCGAGCAAGACCTTTCCCCTCCCCCCGTATTTTTTGCTCCTTGTTGCGATGCTCTGCCTTACCTTTCCCCTTGCCCCAATGTTCTTGTTTTCCTGTGATGCTCTGTCTTGCGTTGTCCAAATCACTACGTTGAGATTTGCTGGAAAGAAGACGTATATCGGTATATGCATACGTGTTGCTGTCTGTGTCTGTTGCTAACAAATAGTAGGTGCCGTGCGCACGTCACGCAGATAGATGCTGACAGAGCCAGCAGAAGAGCAGCAGCAGCAGTAGTAGCAGCAGCAGCAGCAGAGAAAGGCAGGCAGAATAGCAGAGCAGAGCAAGACCTTTCCCCTTCCCCCCTGGGTTTCTGGCTTCTTGTTGCGATGCTCTGCCTTACCTTCTCCCTTGCCCCACTGTTCTTGTTTTTCTGTGATGCTCTGCCTTGCGTTGTCCAAATTACTACGTCGATATTTGCTGGAAAGAAGTCGTATATGCATACGTTTTGCTGTCTGTGTCCGTTGCTAACAAATAAAACGAAATATATAAAACATAGTAGGTGCCGTGCGCACGTCACACAGATAGATGCTGACAGAGCCAGCAGAAGAGCAGCAGCAGTAGCAGCAGCAGCGGAGGAAGGCAGACAGAACAGCAGAGCAGAGCGAGACCTTTCTCCTCCCCCCCGTGTTTCTGACTTATTGTTGCGATGCTCTGCCTTACCTTGTCGTCCCAGCTCACAAGTGTCGTCATCGTCGTGCTGATACAGTCAATAAATACTAACGTAAGGACTACAGACCAGTCGACGATTCGTGCTGCTGCCAGGATAATAACGTGAAAAGCTAAAAATATATTTCGAAGCTGTCAATCAAAAGTTGGGCCGTTTGTCACGAAGAAGAGCTGTCTTACGGTCCGCTCGTAACGACCGACCCCAGCTAGCGTAAATGTCATGTTATCTATATATATGCATATGATATCCAAGTAGGATTAAAATAAATTTTTCAAGGATACAACTATGTATAAGCCGAACAAGACTGATAACGAAAGGAAATAACGAAATGACAGGAAAACTGAAATGCAACGGAATCAAAACCCTGAAGGCAGCCGCAGCAGTTAGTTTTCGAAGTAGCAAGCTTCTACCTACGTATCTGGTGCTGCCATAACCGATCTGGTATCTTACTCCGCGATCTGCCGTGTTGCTCCTGCTTTCACCCGCCGAGGTTTCCCGAGAACCACCCCCCCCCCCCCCCCCCCCCCCCCCGCCCCCCCCCGTCTCAATTCCCTTGTGCGCCACCCGTAACATATGCGTTGTTGCATGCCGCATATGTCGGGTAGGAATCACGGTATTTTAATGTAGTACCTTTGGTTCGTAGGCTTTTGACCACAAAACTTGTTTTCCTCTACGAGTACAATTAGTATTATGTGATAAATAATCAGGACGGACAGTACATGTGTTGTGTAAGGATGCTAGGTATAAGAGGACAGGGTATCCCTAGCCAGGTCAGCCTATGGAACGGGTACTCGTTGGTACTCACGTGTGCTGTTTGCGCAGAGATAGAAGAAGAGCAGGTTTATTCCGTTTTCGCGTGATGAACGACTGAGAAGACGAGATGGCACAAAGCCATCGGGAACCATCCCTGGTTCCCACCTAAGATACCGCCTTCCAAGTACTACCAATACGATTCTTATACCTGATACCAGGTATTTACCAAACGTTTCCACATCATGTCAGCAGTACCATAACAGTTGGGTGTCAGGAGGGGCAGAGGGCATGGTTCAGCGTAAACACGATGTACACTCCTCCAAGGTTTGAGACTCTTCAACCACCACCTTTCGTTTTTTGCGGTGTTCCGATGCATCGGCAACACACCTGGTCGGGCATATTCACGTCGTTCGTCTATCGCCACAAAAAAGAAACTGGTAAAGGACAAGCATGGCGGGCGAACAAGCTGGGGTGAAATTAAGGCAATACACTCAAATTGTGCGCCTAACCCGCTGGTTGTATTATATTGTAAACGTGGTGCCGGCTGCCTTCGAATGTCATGCACTTTGCTCTGAAACAAGGACAACATAGCGATCAATAACCATCGAACATAATGTTAAGTGCTTGCATAGAAGGACCACAGGCCACAGTGTCCGCGGCCTGGCTTGCCTGTTGAACGGGTCCTTGATGACACTATCTTGTGTGAATCATTGTTATAGAAGAAGAGCCTCGTCATTGTCCACTTTGAGCTCAAGGACGAACTATTTTAAGCGCTCGGGATCCTCGTCCTTCATTCAAAACTAATGACTCGGGCCGGCTCTAACCCTGAACCCTAAACAAACCTCTGCGCATGTAGCCTACTGTAGTACGTTACCACCGCAGCCAAGACAATATATCTCATTCCTGCGTTGTTCGTCTTTATGCGCCTCCCGGAGGCAATGTCGGAACTAGTAGCCGCTTCTCGAAGGACACAGGGTTTCCGATATTCGCGGTTCGTTACGATCACGGAATTGCTAACGATTATTTATATGTTGCACCAGTCGGGGGCTTCCTCTCCCTGTTTCAACTGTTTGGGGTCTGATTCGTCCTCAGGCAGAGAAAAACAGGAACAGTCTTTCATCCAATTGTTAACGGAAGCAAACTACAGCAGTACTCTATACCTAAAGAGGAAACTAGTCCAAAAATAGCATCTAAGACTAATATTAAATCCACACACCCCGCACTATTTAATGGGAATATACATCAAATCATAATCACGTGTTGATTCGATTGTGTTGAGTGATTGACAATTGATGTTAGAAGCGTGGTCTGAATAATTGTTAATGATTGTTGATTATATATAAACTAATCATAGTTGAATATTGCACAGGCAAGTTCGGTAGGGTATACCGGTACCGGGGGTATAATTGTTGCGCGTGCCGAACTTACCGAAGTGTCGGGTACCGGTATTGAAAAAGTACCGAACTTACCGAAATGTCCGGTACCGGTATTGAAAAAGTACCGAGCTTACCGAAGTGTCGGGTACCGGTATTGAAAAAATACCGAACTTACCGAAGTGTTCGGTAGGGTATTAAGCACACTACCGAGAAAATACCGGTACCCCCGGTAGTGTGGCCGAGGGTATACCGGTACCCCAGGTATATTTAGGTGAGCGTACCGAACTTACTGAAGTGCCAGTTACCGGTAATGAAACAATACCGAACTTACCGAAGTATCGGGTACCGGTATTGTAAAATTACCGAACTTACCGAAGTGTCGGGTACCGGTATTAAAAAAAGACCGAACTTACCGAAGTGTCGGGTACCGGTATTGAAAAAATACCGAACGTACCCAAGTGTCAGGTACCGGTATTTAGCGAGGAAACACCCCCGGTAGACTTCGGTACGTACCCTACCGAATATACCCTAAATACATGTGTACTCATAAAAAGCAACAGCAAACAGATGGCGGCGGCAACGGCGGACAAAACGGCAATGCTGCCGCCCCCATCCCAACCACTTAGCAAGCGGCAGCACGGTTACAGCAGCCCCAGCCCCAGCAAGAACAACAACAGAACACAGCAGCAGAGGGGCAGAAGCAGCAGCTCCAACTTGGGCAATGTGCTGCTGCTGTGGGCTGTACTCTTTATTTGCAATATATGTGATACAGTCCACGCGTGCCACTGCCATCGAGTGCTACGCTTGAAACCCGTTTTATACCCCAACCTCCGAAGTTCGAAGCTCATCATACGGTTTAGATCGTCGGAAACTTAGCGTTGTGCTGCTGCCGCTGCTGCTGGTACATCAGCGTTTGAGTATAATTACAGCAGCGATGGGTTCGAGATGTCGCGTTCAAGTCCGTATAGAGGATGCATGATACGAGTACTTTCTCAGGCGAGCAGTCGAAGCTTCTTTATATGCCACACGAAGGTTGCGCAGAGCGTGCCGTAGCACCGCCTCGGCGTCACCTCGAACCCCAACGGCGCGAGTTCGACATACGATCAGCTATCCCTTCGCTCCGTACTCTCGGTTGGTGGTGTGCTGTGTCTGCAGCCATGCATATTGGGTGTGACTGAGTGCGTGGTGTCACTCCATACATAGCCAAGGACCAGATTGATACATACATAATGTAGAGAAGACTGCTGCTGCCACAAATAAATGCATAATGTGTGTCCGTATTGCATACATACCCGATTCCCCGGTATCGAGGCCGCACCGATCACCGCCGGTATTATGGTCGAGGGTATACCGGCACCCCGGGTATAATCGGGTAGGCGTATCGAACTTACCGAGGTGTCGGGTACCGGTATTGGAAAAGTACCGAACTCACCGAAGTGTCGGGTATCCGTATTGGAAAAGTACCGAACTTACCGAAGTGTTCGGTAGGGTATCGAGCCCGGTACCGAACAAATACCGGTACCCCCGGTATTGCGATCGAGGGTATATCGGTACCTGGGGTATATTTGGGCGGGCGCACCGAACTTACCGAAGTGTCGGGTACCGGTATTGAAAAAAATACCGAACTTACCGAAGTATCGGGTACCGGTATGGAGGTCATACCGAATTTACCGAAGGGTCGGGTACCGGTATTTACCGATAAAATACCCCCGGTATACTTCGGTACGTACCCTACCGAACATACCTTTTCAAATATTGAACTCACTCATGATAGGTGGTTTATTTTTTGAAGTAGGCGTTTTGTGATGTAAGTGTCAGTGTCGGGTGGGTTACGTAATGCCATGATCAGGCGTACTTCCAGCCACGACAAGATGTCATGAATCGTAAGTCTGTTTTTTTAGGGAAATTGAAAAAACAATAGTTACGAGCTGGTTACAGGAAAAGCGCAACATTCCAACCTGGGGAGATATAACAATAAATACACTGAAAATCGCAACACAAAGCACGTGACCGCATCAACAAGGCGAACACATCGGTGAAGCTTATTTTGGAGTCCGAGCTGTAGTTCGTAAGATATGGGAATTGTTCGTATCAATTGGGGAGGCCTTGTTGTGTAAGGATTTAAGCGGTCTATACTAAAATTCATATGATTCTTCTCTCGGCCATAATTCGGCCAATACGTGGATATGTAGACGCTAAAGGTGTTGATACAATCGCATCAACAAGCGGAAGACGTCGATGAAACAGGTTTTGTTATGCGACCCGTACAAGTGTCACAATTTACGCCTGCTAAAGTAGTAGAACAATGTATCGAGCTATTTAGACACCCTACGTAGGGGGGCAATTTACTTTCCCGAAAATCACTTTAGCGCCCGAATTCAACAAGATTTGTTTACGAAATATGTCAGGGTTGTTCTTTACGAGCATACCAAACTTCGTGAAAACGACCTTTTATTTTTGCTTTCTTTCGTCGGTAAGTTTGGGTCAAAGTTGCCGAAAAATATCAAAAAAACGTTAAAATGTACCTCCCCCACCAACACATCACTTTTTTTTTAAAAGCCGTCATGACTTTTTTTCGTAAGGTCATCAAGAACAACCCTGCCCAATTTCGTTTTCGAACTCGCGTTTAATCGGGGTGCAAACGTCTGAAGCCGAAACATCCCTGCTCTCGCTGGAACCAGCTCGTATGAGTCGTGAGGTTTTCGCCGTGAATCATGATATGAAATTCACGATTCATGACAAACACCTCACGAATCGTGACTTTGATGTTTTTTTGTTCGTTAGGAACGGCCCTTAGCAATTCACTGGAATATATAGATTATTGTGTATGTGATGGTCCCTGATTAATACGTTCCCCTGAAAAAATCAAGGCATTGATTAGGCACGCTGCAAGTACTTATGACCCCTTGCTGTGTACGCTACACTGTAGAGCGAGGTGTGGAAGGTGTTCCGTGCCTGAATAAAACAGGGTATTATTTGCGAGACTGGCGCCGGAATCAGTGAAATATACGGTTGAAAGCCATCCATATTTCTGACTATGAACAATATCATCGTGTAATTGGTTGTGTGTATTTCAACCAACTCTGATCATGATCAAATCAACCCGATTTGGACAAAATTATCCAAATTCAGATCAACCTCTAAAAAGAGTTGATGTACATCCCTACTGCTGTCCCTGTGGCACACTCACAGGCAAAGGTGTCGGTTGTCAGACTTTGAACCCCTTGACGGACAACAATCGACCAAACACCTTGACAGAGAGCCTCGACAAGAAAAAGCAGGGGACATGAAAAAAATCCCCGGTTTTCCAAAACGTTGTACAAAATCACTGGAAACTTCAATGTTTTTTGTTTTAGTACACAACACTGCAGATCAATACATCAATATAAGGCTTTCTTCTAGAAAAACAGGGGTTTTCACCTGAGTTCTGGAGGGATTATTATATCGGCGATAGGGAACATTTTGACTTGACAACGCAAAAGACCTTGACAGACAACCTTGACGCTTGACAAACTTGACACTTGACCGTCAACCGACATCTTTGGTCACAGGAGTTCATCAAGGGGCTCATATATGCCTTGCTGAATTTGGAATCAATGCAGCATTTCGGTTCTAGAGCAGACTTACGGAATGTCCCATAGAAAACAAAGAGGGGCAGACGTGGTTCAAATTACCGACTGGACCAAAATAACAATTTGAGTGTGGGCAATGACACACAGGTGGTTGGCATTCAGGTAAGAGGCAAGAACACGAAGGATCGTAGATAAGCGAATCGTATGGCAGAGCATAAAACGCTAAACCCAACTTCCAACAAATAAATGCTGCGGGTGCGGCGGTTGAGTGTGAAGGCGTTGGCTCTTTATGTTGAAGCATTTTGGTATGCTGACTTGCTCCCATGTGACCCACCCTGCAGGAAACGATCGCGAGAAACCGAAGGAGCAGTACCAGCAGCGATTGCCATGACGACAGCCTTCTTTGTTCGCCCAATATGGACCATGCTGCTGTTGGGTTCTTTCCTGGCCGTGGGTGGGCTCTCTTCGCCACAACGTCAGCTGCCGTCAGTGGACCAGGCGCCAATTGAGGACTTGTGCCCGCCCTGTGAACTATTCTTCCGCAAGCTAGAAGAAAACAAGGAAACAGGCAAGCTGACTCAAGTCGTCACAGTGCAAGAACGCGGAGAGCCCAAGAGCGGCACGGGCTTGATGCTAGATTGGGCGACGGGAGCACTGGACCACACGTGCCTCTATCTACAACAACTGTATGGTGAGGCAACGCGTTCGGGTTCATATCGTTAGGTGATGACTGCGTTACGGCTGTTGAGATCGCCTGATGATATGTGTCCTCTGGTGGTAGAATGGCGGCTGTCCTCTGGGCAATTGACGATGTTTAGTGTCTTGACGATGATGACGGAACGCGCGGAGCTGAGACAGGAGTTCACTTGTGTGGTTGAAGGGCCATAGAATCAGGGGCGTGCGCTAGCACTCCACTGTAGCTCCTCTGATTATTCTGGCAACATTTCTCTGTCGCTGCTACATGAGCAGCTGTTACCCTGTCACGTTCAAAATACTTGGCGGCACAACCGCCTGGTGTTCGTCGAACGTCATAGTTTCGCAACCAGTACGTCCATCGTACTGCAATTCGCAGGGCTCGTATTCGAATAGCAACATTCTCACACAACACGTGTGGTACGCCATGTCATAGATCATGCTTGTACATAGATACTCCAGTGTACCATTCTTGCTGCAGATAAAGGTATGAGACCTGTCGCGTTCTTTCTTGTCGGCACGAACGGATTGCATTTCATGGAGATGGCGATTCATCCTATGTGGTACAAGAAGCACCTCGATGGTATCAGGCCGTCAACACGATGGCGCCTACACTTGAGCTACAAGAAACTTTGACGTATTGAGCCTTGTTCCGTTCGTGTGGACGGGAGAAACTGTCTGTCCTAACTGCACTGGGCCACAAACCAACCCCACACCGGGTCCCCGAGACCCCCCCACACCACACGCGATGCATGATATTTCGGTGAGCGCGATAAAGGTAACTGCTACTACTCTGGAGTACATGAAACGGGGCAATGGGCTGTCTCGAAATCAACTTGCAGTATTCATAGTAGTTCACCAGTAACAGCAAAATCAGATGCGCGTACCGTCAATTATGGCACTGGTCATGCGCGAGTGAGGAAAGGGCTACAACTCCGCGCGGCAGAAGATAGCGTGTGCGGCCTGTCTATACCCGGTATGTAGCAACGTGGCAGCAGTACTGAGGCGCCGTGCACAAAGCCAAACAGCACCACACAGTACACACCGCACCACACCACACAACCCTACCTCCTGATCCCACGTTTGGCAAACTCAAGGGGAGCAGGGGCTAGTACTTCGCGGTGGATAGACCAATTGGTGGAGATATAGTTTATTAAGTGTCCACCTCTGCAGTGCATTGTAGCCGCAGAAGGGACACTGTTGTACCGCTGTGGCTATGGGCGTGCCGTTGCGGAGAACTTAGTTGGCAGGACATGCTTCAAACGTACCAGGTACCTGGTGCTACACGACCACTCCTCCAGTCCTATAGGCGATAGAAGATGCCCCCATCATGACGTTTTAAGGGTCAGCACACACTCTGAATCGAATGCTAACGCAGCAGTAGAATGGAGCACAACCCACAGGACACCTCCAAGCACAACACAGAACGAGTTCTCATGACAACCAATTAATCAGTTATCGGGGCTCCGAGCGTTAGCACGGCTACACAGGAGGGTATTTCTCAGTAGACGCAGTATCTGTTTTTTCTCAAAGTGTTCTACATAGCAGTCGTATTCTGCAAGGCGTTCACAACAGCGGACATAGAACCTCACGAGCTTGGATGACCTGCTCTATTGCCCAACATAAACTGCTTATTTAGCTGACCGGGTAAGGTTTCCGGCGGTGGGGGGGTTAGGTGTTGTGACGAGAGTAGCGAATGAGGGGGCTGGGGCATCTTCGGGTGTCGTTCGCAATTGGATGCGGTCGAATTATTCTGCTTGAGCTTCTTGCGACGAATCCACTGTACAGTACCATTAAGACCAAAGTGAACATCGCTGAACATTACCCGGTTTCACATCTGCGGGTAGGTCCCCGCGAACCGCTGCCGCGAACTGCGGTCAGACCGGCTGCTTTTCTCAACGCGACCTTCAGTAAGTTTTTTGACGTGGTGCGAAGCCTTTTGACGAGAGCACGCGTCGTTGCCTCCTGTTTCCTCTCATAGCTCTCATAGCTCTCATGTGAGTTCTCTTTGTTAAGAAAACAATGATAGTCCAGACAAAGTACGCTTCTATAACCTCTGTTGGAAAACCTTCAATAAATAAAAAAGGGTTAGTTCAAGTTTCTCGTCAGACGATAGGACGCCAAACAGATCATCAAATCTAGCAGAACGCGCACAGCTCTTGACCGTCTGCCACGAAATGGGCGAGGGGGTTGTCGCTGCAGGACAGTTTATCCTGTTTGGTTTCGGCAAAAACATATATATAAAATGTTTCGAATTTGAAGTTGGAAATACCTCCGTCGTGATCGCCATGACGAAGAGACTATGATGCCGTCGAGAGGAAACAAACGATGTCTATACTAAAATCAAGCTATTGATGGGCGTCCGCACACTCCAATATTTGGTCGAAATTTGCGAAACAATACCCGAATTGGCGAAATTATCTCGACAAACTGAAAGCGAAGTCAGGGCATACTCAGGATGTCCCGTGATGCACACAGCTCCCCCCAGAGCGAACCTATAGGCCCGAAGGGGCTTGGGGAAAACGAAAAGGAAACAGCCAGGGGCCATCTCCATTTAACTGAAAGCGAAGAGCAATCGACAACAAACACCACCAGCATACACGTGTTTCAATGTCCTGTCTTAGATGGCATGCATCCACGATATTGTGGTCACCACGCAACTGGTTTGATCAATCTCAGAAGGAAAACCATAGGGAACATTTGCAAGACATTTCAACGTCAAACTTGATCATACCATGCTCGTATGAATAGACGACAAACGATCAACATACACAGACACTTTTGTTACCGTATATCTTCACCATGTACTCACTTGCTCATAGGGATCAATCTTGCGATGAACAAATAACGTCAAAATCATACATGCAGACACACAAGCAGAGTTTCTTCTCAACGCATTCATACACCTGATAAGTTAACCTGGAAGCTGGTTATCAGACAGTACACGTTCACATTTCAGTATACAATCAGTCACACACACTCCATACATACTTAGCATACACACCTAATACTCGCGTTATCACTGACGTACGCATATGCTCCTACTCGCGCTTACGTAGACATTCACTCACCCCTCATGTAGTGCCTCCACATTTACTCAGGCAACCAACCACACATGCCGACATGAACACCCACATATACATTCACTAACGCGCTCATACGAAAAGCATACTACATAATCACACATACATATTTCAGCCAATTACAAAGAGCAACGGACAGTGGGAGAAAACATAAACGCCTCCGATTCCAATAGGGAGTTCCATCCCCAACGCTGGATATCTACCTGAATACTTATACTGCAACGATATTCCTGGCACCTTTTACCTGTATACTCTTGATCGAAAGCATTCCAGAGGTGTATCCCCAATCAAGAACGTAGAGTTTTAAGAAACAAACGATTGGTGCAGATGCCAATATGGTTGGTTCTTCTCGATAAAGTGGAAATTGACAGAGCTTTCTATGGGTACGGTTGTGCATCTTGGGAACGTTTCCTCCGGGATTTAGCCACCACGGGAATTCACGGGGGGCATTTTTTACGGGAACTGGCCTCCGCGGGAACCCTTCCCGCGGGAACGCCGCCACGGGAACTCACGGAGGAGTTTGTACGGGAACCGGCCACCACGGGAAAACGTGCTGCTGGAACCGGCCACTACGGGAAATCTCCCCGCGCGAAGTAGCCACCGGCACACATGGAACACGGAATATTCTTGTATCTTATAACCTGAGATAGAGTTCCGCTGCGGGGATGGTGACACAGCAGTAGTGTCATTTTGTATATTTTATACATCTGTTGTTTACTATTCTAAATAACATGACATTTATTTATGTAAACCTGGGTCGGTCGTTAGTTGTGAGTGGACTGCATGACAACTGTTCTTTGTGACAAGCGGCCCAACTTTGGACCGCCAGCTCTTCGAAGTACTGCTGTACCAGGTAGTTTTGTTATATATTTGAAAGCATACGTGAGCTGTGTGAGTAGGTTTTATTAGATTCGCCACTTTTCAGGTTTTGCTGACAACAGCACGACTGACTGTCAGTCGTAGCGGCGACACTAAGCTCCGGACCACAATGCAGGCAGATCATCACGACAACAGACAAGAACACGGGAGAAGAGAAAATGTCCTGCTTTGCTCTGCTGTTCTACTACCTGACTGCCTGCTGCTGCTACTACTGCTGCTATTTTTCTGCTGGCTATGTGTCATTATCTGCCTTGACGTACGAACGCGGCACCTAATACTTACGATTTTTTGTAAACAATGGCAGACCGACAGCAAGGCGTGTCCTTACGTTCAAGCAAATCAACGCAAAAGACAGACTATCACAGGAAAACCAGAAGATGTGGGCAAGGAGCAAGGTCCTGCTCTGGTACTCTGCCCTCCCTGTGCCTGCTGCTGCTTGCTACTGCTGCTGCCGCTGCTGCTGCTCCCATGTGCTGCTGTAGGAATATGCTCGTCTGTACGGACAGTAGCTGCTGCTGCCTTTTTCAACCGCCAAGTACGACATGAAAAAATCTTGAACTATTTGTTCCTCACTTGACATCATACATATCGACTCTACCAATAATCCAAGAATGATATCCGCGAAACAATTTGTGCACCCAGCTGGAATAGATTGCGGTGTTTTGCACTTCTCGTCTGCGCAAGAGGCACGCTTTTTTCAGAAAATTCACAGGAAATCCTCTGTAAAATATTGCGCCTAGAAAGTAAACGAGTTGTACCCGTGCGAAGTACGTTCTGAGGTATTATACGAGTATCATACAATACGTACACCGCCCCTATGTACGAGGGCATAGTGTCTTCGTTGTGTCTTCGGGTCTGATGAAAAAAGCAGGTATATATTGTCGACTCGTCCCTGGGGACCACCATAGACCGCAGTATATATTTTGCCGCTCTGTATTGTTTGTTACTGCTCTGTTACTGCTGAGGTACTGCGTACGGGGGGGGGGGTGTACTCATGTTGTGCACGGCCGTAGTCATATGACCATAGACCCTCGCATCCCTACAATGCCGGGACGGAGCGCGTTGGGTTTTCCCCAACCAGGCAGACATTGCTTGCACCAAGCGCGGAACGCCGTGCGGTATTCGGCGAGTCGTATAGAGGGTGAGCTGTATCCTGCTAAGAACCGCCTCTGAGGCGGACTTGCATATGGACGACAGCTTTAATGAGTTAATTCATTTCCTGGTGTGGCCACTTCCGGAGACAGCAATGGGTTTTACTATGTAACTGCCTCGCGGACGCCTTACCATATTAACACTACGTGATACGACTATTCCCCTTGTGCGGAGCAAAGGTTCTCCACCCCGCACAAATGATCTACTCGACCGCTAGCTTTGGTGACCGCCAAAAGAAAAAAAAAAACGGCACCCTGGTTGTCTAGCTCACGCAGCGAATGGCGTGTTTTACAGCGTCGTTGCCAACCGACGCCAACCCAACCTCTAAATATATCATATATTTATGGGGGGCGTACGGGGAGGGGGGGGGGAACCTTACTCTATGCTTTTCTTTCGTCGCCCGCATTTGGATGGTTTTATGTACGAGTAGGCTATATGTAGATGATACTGTAACATTGTTACTCATTGTGGCCACACCAATCCCCCAAACAACTTTGCAATCTATGGCGGACTAAGTTGTCCAAACCCAAATACAAGAAAATTGTGTTCGTTCAAGAAGCAACTCCCATCTTACAACCACTCCAAAGGGAAGCCTTGTATATATATATTAATACGTGAGCGGTAAAGTTCATTAATTGCAGTCTTATTCGTTTCGGCATTTTTTCTATTTATTATACGTATATTTATGTACTTATGATATGTATTTATGTATTTTTGACGTACTTTTTTTCAATAATTAATATGGGAACCTTGGTGCCAGTATAATATATACTTACCTGGTATAAATTAACTTCATACTTGTAACTTTACAATTCCAAATTAAAATCGTGATAACTTTATGTTATCCCAGACCTCGAACTGCTGTACGTATATAAATTTATATAAATTGATGTGGATTCAATCCTGGAGCTCGCACGGTAAATAATTGTAACTCCGGGCCGGCCTCAGTATCGGAATCTCGGCACCTCAATATCTCGAGGGTTTTTTCATTTCTTCGGGTGCTCTCTTCGAGCATCGGCCCCGACGCCCCTCGCCCTTCGTACCCCCGCTTACCTCGCCATGAACGCGTGCGGGGACAGAGAGAGAGAAGCGAGAAGAAGGCAATTTCTTGAATTTCGGGTGGCATATTGAGCATCTATTTGAATCTTGAAAGGGTAAGGGGTAGTCACGAACACAAAGCGGTGACTCTTTAAAATATGTGCACAGTAGTAGTAGGAATCACGTTTTGTCACTGGTCAGCCCTTTGTGTCGTTTTGTGGGCGGCATGCTCAAGCAACCCTTTGGATCTTGACAGGGGGGTGGTAGCGCGCAAAGACAATGGATGGGGGACTTTTTTTAAAAGGGGTTGTAGTGCGCACACACAAAGGGGGGACTTCGGTCGGGAGGTTTCACAGCTGACGTGTTTCTTAGTTTCTTATTACTAAGTGCAGTGGTATCGTATAGGAGTCATATGTTGTCAGCATTTTGCATCGTTACTTCGAACCTCTTTGAAACTACCCGCACGACGAGTAGTACGAGTTTGTCGATCGATACAGCAGTAGTACGTACATTAGGTATGCACCACGAGTATGTGATCTGTACGACTTCCCCTGCTTATCTCGGCGTGAACGCGTCGGCAGCAGAGACAGACAAGCGAGGAGTATGCACGCGATCTTGAATTTTGGGTAGCATGCTCGAGCAATTCTTTGAATCTTGACAGGGGGAGTGATAGTGCTCAACTACAAACCTATTTTTTTTCATTATCCGACAATAAAAAGCTAGGATCTTCGTACTACTGCTTCTGCTTTGTGTGTTCAACGACCTGACACACCACATACAAACTAAAAATGTTTTCCTGGATTAATTATTTGTATTCTATTTATTCCTTCCCTGCCTGTATAAACACCCCGCAAGAGTTTACTTATTTATTGCCCGACAAAAGAAGACAAGTATCTTCGTACGACTACTTTTTTATTGACGATCATTCCTTTGTAGTTGCACTACCTCTCCCCCTGCCAAGCGAGGGTGGTCGAAAAATTAGTTTTCGACATCTCAGAGAAAATTTTGTTCGTTAGGGGAGGGGGTTACTAAAACCAAGTGAAAAAAACGAAAATAGGGATAATTTTTTTCTCCATTTTTTTATTTCATCATGTGATCACAACGGTTGCAACAGTTTTCTATTCCGACCTCTGGGGGGGTGTGTGTGTCGTTTTCTCTTTTTTTCTGGACGCCCCTGTGCCAAGAGCTACTTATTCATTGCCCGACAAAAAAAGCAAGTATTTTCGTACGACTACTATTATGTTAACATTCATTCCTTTGTAGTTGCACTACCTCTCCCCCTGCCAAGAGACACTTATTTACAACCTGACGAAAAAAGGAAAGTATCTTCGTATGTACCATTGCACGTACACGCGCACAGACATACGTACGTGTAGTACTGTCGTTGCCACCTGGAATGAAAACACACCTGCCATGATACTGCACATACATGTGCACAGACGTACATACGTGTAATGGTATGATACTGCACATACATGCGCACAGACATACGTACGTGTAATGCTGTAGTGGCCGCCTGGCTGGTACGTACTACTATTATAGTAATGCTGTATGATAGCTTCCACCACACTGTTGCACGTGCATGAAAACACACCCGACATGATACGGCACATACATACGCACAGACATACGTACGTATGTGTAATGCTGTAGTTGGTGCACGTATTTTGCTCGCAATGAACACACAGCAGTAGTGGTAGTACAAAAATATTATCTCTTTACAAATAAAAAAAAGGTTATTCAACGTTCATATACTAAAAAATATCAAAACGAGTACCAGGTAAAACATGTTAGTTTCTACTGCGACACTCATATACAAGGAATTGAGTTTCTACTGCGACACTCATATATACAAGAAGCGGGGACATTCGTGAACCCTTTGTTAAAAAACAAATTACGATTGTTCAATACCACCACTATAATAATAATAGTAATACCACTATGTCCCGATATATAAGCACCTTTTGTTCAATACTATTCGATGAAAAGGTGCTTATATTTATGCACAGAGTGGAAATATTTTTAAAAACAAAAATCGGCCATCCCCCCGCAAAAATAGGTTTCGTACTATTGATAATATGACACTCACACAAAATAAGCTGGAAAACATGCGCACAGACATACGTACGTGTGATGCTGTAGCGGCCACCTGACTGGTACGTACTACTTTCTACAGTAAATCTGTAGATTCCACCACACTGCTGTTGCACGTGCATGAAAACACACCCGACATGATACTGCACATACGTACGCAGACACACGCACGTAGTTGGTGCACGTATTTTGTTCGCATTGAAAGCACAGCAGTAGTGGTAGTACCAAAATCCTGGCTTTTAATGAAAATAATTACGTTATCCAACGTTCATGAAATAAATATTAAAAAACGATTACCAGGTACGTACGTAAATGTATTTTCTACTGCGACACTCATATACAAGGGATTTATTTTCTACTGCGACACTCATATATACAAGAAGCGGGGACATTCGTGAACCCTTTATTAAAAAAAAATTACGATTGTTCAATACCACTATGTCCAGAAATATAGGCACCTTTTCTTAATTCATATTCGATAAAAAGTGGTTATATTTATGGACAGAGTGATAAAAATTAAAAAGCAGAAAATCGGCTATCCCCCCGCAAAAATTGGTTTCGTACTATTGATAACAAAGCACTTACACGAAATAAGCTGGAAGGATAGAAGAACCCTCGGTATAATAGGTCGTTGAACACACAGTAGTAACAGTAGTACGAAGATCCTAGCTATTTATTGTAGGAAGTTCCGTGTCTAGGTTGTCGTTATACCTTGGCCATTACTGATCGTATAATTTGGATAGTTTGACTCTGGCAAATAGTGCTTGATATAATTTGGGGGATGCTTTAACCTGGAAACTATTGTTTGTGAAATTGTGCGGTATCTATCGCACCTCGCGCAGAGCAGAGAGTATTTGGGATTAAGTTTTTACCTTGGGCAATGACATTTCACTATTTCTGGGATGTGCCGTTTTGACCTTGCAATCTGTGTTTTCTTTTTTCCCCTGTTGCTTTGTGTGTGTTGTCTTCACGTTGAACCCGTTCTTTCTACCCAACCACATCAGTACACCCAGTGTGTTTCCTGATTCCTAATCCTTGAGAGATACAAATTATGTGGTCACAGACTGTGAAACAGAGAAAAACTAAAACAAAATAAACGCAAATTAATCTTGCTCTCTGTTAAATATAAGTTCTTCGCACATTGAAGTACACGTTTGTTGAAGGGCATTGCCACCTTCGTTTTCCTTTTGTGCTTCTCTGTAATTGAGTTATTTGTATGGTGCCAAAGTATATGCGGAGGGGTTTTCCAAGGCACCATCAACGGCACCTTTCTCTTTGCCTTCGTGAATAAAATATTTTTCAAGTATCATTGCGTTCAATGGCCATTTTTAGTGCCAATTCCTCTTTGTTTCGCCTCGAAACGAAGCATGTTCATCATGATTGATTTTTCGGTTGTAAATATTTTCGTCTCCTGCGACACTAATTTTGGGATGAAACCCTTGGCATTCCTTTCAATTTCATCTTATTTGTTTCATGTCGGATGGAACACTTCCAACTCTTCCCCTGCCCTACCCGAAGCATGGGTGCCGGCGAATGCCGGCACCCATGCGGAGCCCTTGTATGTATATCATATGAACCGGCGTACATGAATACGAGTATTACTACTTGAATAAATCATACCATATACTGGTAATACGTACCTGGTATCATAGGTACGAGTACTTGTAGCGCCGTTCGGTGTACGTGTTGATCCTGTTTCGTGATCCCGTGCACGCTGAAGACGCGGCAATATTGCCCGCGAGAATGTTTTTGTTTCAACAGTTTTGGTTTGAACGGGACTGAAGAAATCGAGATTTCCATTGGAATTTATGGCACGGAACGGAAAATCAGGTATTTCCACGAGAACTCTTTAGATGGGAACAGGATTTCAATATTTCTTCGGGAACTATTTGGATGGGATCACGGGAACAAAAGTTGCACGGGAACGGGAGACAAAACCATTTCTGGTGAAACTCTGCGGGTAGTTTCCCACGGGATGTTTCCCGAGGGAGGGCCTGATAATTTCAACATATTCTGAACCATACTACAGGAATGAAACGTGAAAACAATCCAACCAAAACGAAACGAAAACACAAAAAACAGAACGTGCTGGCGCCAAATTTATCAAACAGACAGACGGGCAGACAGGTAAACAAACAATCACGCATACAATTTCAAGAGACGCAACACATGTTTATGATCAAACCGATCAACCATAACCTGTTTTCACCTTGATCTTGTAGCGTTCAAAATGTGCCTTCCTCGTCTTCAAGACAGTTTGAGACCTTTCAGCTGCTTGACTATAAAAAATGGACGTGTGAGTGTAGCTAAAGATTGCCACGATCGTTCTGCGTCTGAAAATCCTTCCCTGCGGATATATGTACCCTTCATATTAAACGCGCTCGCTCGTCGATCTCAATAAGTCTATTAACAGTATTCCTCCAATTTCGAACTCTCCCTGATTAAGTAGGTATTGGAAGGTTTATTTAATGTCGGTCGTTATTCCCAGCTGTAGTAAGGCTCCAGGCTCCGATGTCCTTGACGAGGCCATCCTCCAATGGGCCGCCCCTTGTAGTTGGTTTAATGACTCCCGGAAACTTGTTTGCATTTTCGCTTTTTTTTATCCTGCTACTCTCCTTGGCTACAACAGTACTAGTACTACTGTAACTACTGCTGCCCTCGGCAACAGCAGTGTCGATGAACATTGATCAGAGCTTGAGATGCTCACTCCCTGATATTTTCAACACGGGTAGTTTCGGGTGCGTCTGTCTAAAACATTTTCCAATGTCTGCTCGACTGATTTTATCGCGGTACAACAGCGCACGTTGTTCTATTTCGTAGTCATCCGTCAGTACCCGTGAAACATTCTTGGTTGCATCTCCTTCCGGTTTTGGCATACCAAGACAAGCAAGAGTTTTAACAATTTTGCTGAACAATTTCATGGGTTCTTTCTCCATCTGCGCAGCACCAAAAGCTTCCGAAAATTCCACCTGTAGCTATTGATCCCGGTAGAAACCAAGCACCAATCGTTTTCGAAGCACCGCTCGGAGATTGCCGTAAAACGTTTTGTCCAGCATGTCAGCACCGGACATGTCTCGGTCAAACGCATCCACGCGACATGTCCTTCTATTGTTGAAATTCCGTGCTGGAGCTGCGCTGGTCCTTTCCTAAGGCTATGCGCACGTCTAGACATGTTTGTCCATTCATACGTAAGAAACGTTAACATGTTATAATATATCCGTTATACTAAGGAACAGGTGCCCCTAGCAGCTCAGCCTCAAGGCGCGAGCCTCACTGCAACGAACACCAGTGTGAAGAGGATGGTATATAGACGCGTATGTTATCTGGTTTATTTTGTTGACAAGAGGGAAGAAATGGACCGAAGTCTGTCAGCAAGGTCGCCAAGCTCACACCGCACGACTTGCCGAAGCACTTAAGTAATCATACTCCCACAGCGCTCATAGTGTTTTTCCCGGCACAGCCCACAAGCACTGTCTGGAATAGTGCGGTGCGCTCCCATACACTATTCACAATATCCTCCATCATTCCGTCTGGTAACCCGACGCAACCATCGTCGTATATGTATATGTTGCTACGCACATGTTCGTTTAGACAGGCTACGACGTAGTTTAAACGTGCAGCAACCTAAATCGATCGTGTCTAGTTACAACGTCGGTGCGAGTGAGGAGGTTCTGGCACACCATAAATGTGCATGCACAAAGCTGTGTTTGATTAGTATCGTTGACCGTTTCACCACCGCAGACCCGTGTTGCAGGAGTAGGGCACGTCTGATCGAAGGACTTATCTTCCCTAGGCACTCTGGAAGGTGTCAGCGCATAAGCACGTACTCTGATCAATTTGCATTGCCACTGATGTAGCAAGGGACCGCAATAGGTTGCACTTGTTCTGCCAGCAGTAGTACCGGTGACGATAGGCACAAATGGAACAAGCACGGCTTATAGCGTTGTGGGATGTTCTGTGGTGGTTTGACGAGAATACGGCGTATCCATGACCAGGTATTTACTGGGATCTCCGGGGTCAGTTTTGTTGTGCACGGGAGGTCCTACATATAGTTTTGTTGCGAACGTTGAGTATGGACCTTTGAGACGACGAGAAAGAGCGCGGACCTGTTCTACCACGCATTACGTTTCTTGCCCCCTCCTCTAGACTCTGAAGCACATTGTTCTCTAAGGAATTTGTTGCCCACTTAATCGGTCATTTCTCCACATCGCCCATCTCCGGGGGATGAATCATCTGTGGATCGTCATCTGGCCAGAATCAAAGCTTTTCGTACACCGGTAATTGTGATTGAAGTCGGGTTGTGGGTTAGAAATTTGTATATTCAAGGGAGGAGCTTCACAACAGGTACATAATATGCTATCCCTACCGTAGCACGCGTGCATGTAGATTACCCCACTTTGTGGGTCGCCGGGGCATGGACGCAGCGTCTTAGGGAAGCTGCTCTATTTACGGTGGGGGGCGTACCAATTATAATGTTTTTAGTGTTTTACATCCAACCGTGTATTCAACGAGCGTTAGCGTTGATCACGCATACACATTCGCAGACGGAAGATGGAAACCTAGGAGATCCAAAAAAGAACTTGCGTGAACCTTATGGTGGTTCTTTCTATACCTCCTGTCGGTCTAACATCGATCTACTCCAGTCTTGGTGTTTTCTACCCTTTAGGAAAAAGATTCGACGGCGGACGCGTGGGAGGCTGAAAGCCTCATCCACCAAACTTATGTTCACTACAAAATGTACACAAGCACTGACGTACGCTTCCACTTGATGTTAATAAATATGACACAAAACCGCAACGATATTCACGGCAGTAACATTTTCCCAATAAGAGTGCACGTATATTGGGAGATTCCTGATTCAAACGGCGCTCTCAGCCCAACGATGTTCGGCCTAAACCTACTGCCTCTTCCATAGCGTGGCTTTGATGTTACATTGAATATGTGAGGCTGCAACCGGGACAACAGTCGTCGAATTCCTTGGACGAATGTTGCATCGACGATGCGAAGCAACCTGAGCTGTCCAGGGTAGGGTGTGTATCCGATCCGCAACCCCATTCTTCGGACATCACGAGCGTACGATATTGATGCTGCTTCCCAGTCACTTGGTACGATCGCACTCCGTGATATTTTCAATGACAAACATGGGTCCCAAAAGTTCTAAAGAGTGTTTGGTCGCTGTGACGTGACTACCCTCGCCGTTCGTGAACAGGCCCGAAAAGTTGTGTGTTCGAAGTGACACACGGAGGGAGAACTGTTCGACACCAGCCGGGTCGGCCTGTTACCCGGAGAATGGTCTTCGAGCCAGCACGAGGAGCCAGCGAGGCAAGGTGTCCCTGTGAAACGATTGACAGGTACGGAATCACCCCCCCGTGTACCGAAGGTAGCCGACCACCACGCTACTGTAGATAAGGGCGTTTTCGTTCGCGCCAACCATTCCCATTTCAGGACTATTTTATCTCATCGGCCAGAGTAGAGAAAATCAGCAACCCATTATTATGATGAAGACCGTTGTGGGGAAACACTTCGTACAGTAGTTATATGTACATCTCCGATGTTCATGATCTGTAGGATATTATACTTTTTTGCCAAATGTTGTCTGCATGATACGGACCTACGCGTTTTATTTCCTGTGAAAGGCGTCTGTATCAAACGCATATTGCAGAGTATGTAACACCTGTACATATTGTATCTCGACAATTTTGGTCGTAAACTGGATTTGCTGCGGAAAATACTGTAGACCATAACCTGTCGCATATGCGATAATATGTGAGTGCAAGTACTCCATATCGTGTCCACATACGTAGGCTATGTGTATGGCTGAGGCTCAGGTCGAGAGACTCCCCCCTGAAGCGTTCATTAGCCTTCAGCCTATACTCGGCGGGTGAAGAATGGGTTCGTTAGGGCACGGTACCCGTTGCCCCATGGTTCCGTTACTGTGTCATACGTCGTCGTTCAGCGCCTCGGTACCTATATACTTCGTCTATACATATGCTCACATGCAGCTTCAAAATTTAAGATTCGACGAAAAATGATATCTCAAACATGGCCTCTTATTTGTTTTACAAGTAGAGACTGCGTATGCGGCATAGAGTGTTTGTCTGCATGTATATTAGGCGAGATGTAAGTATCGACTTCCAAAAAATCATTTTGCGCCTCAGTTGGTTTCAGACTAGTAGTTAAATATTGAAACTAACAAATATATATTTAATAGTTTGTAAAGTTCTAGCCCCCTCGAATGGAACATGCTCTTGTGCAAATATGAACTGCGGAAAGCGTCAAATAGTGTATATACGTATAATTCGATGCTAGTGGACAAGGTAAGGAAAAGGCTGAACTCTTCTCGCGATAAAAACAGGGGCCTGCACAGTAGCTACTGTACCTCCGATGCAAGATAACAAATAGAAAACAATTGACGAAGCAGGGCAAATGGCATATGGCATGGGAGAATGCGTGGTTTTATCTCTTCCCCGACCAGGACGTTTTCAGTGCCGCAAACACGGCGTACGGTTATAATTGATCTCGTCAACATTGGGTTGCCGTTCAGCTGTATAGGACGATGTAATGGACGGAATGCGTACTGAAATAAACGTCGTAGGGTGCCTTGAACATCGCTTGCCAGCTTCCCCACCAACTCGAACCTTTCTACCGTACCACCACTGTATACCTGGTACATATGTACTCACCATAAGGTAAACAAATACGCTCCTCAGTTCCCAACTTGTGACGGTATCACCCAAGGGTCAAGCCCTCCCTTACCCCCGTAAAATATATTATTACGCGCAATTTAACAACAACCCTGAAGAAGAATGTTCGATTATGTTTTCTTCAGAACAGAGCGCGTCACGCACCACGAAAATGGTGGATTGGGGGACATGTCAAAAATGTCAAGTACAGACACATCGCTCGGTGCTTGCACCCTTCCTGTCCGTAGAATCATATCGGAAATTGGTCCGAGTGGGTGTTGTCGTATCACCCGTGTGATATGGTAACAGCAGTATCGCAACGAATTGTACCTAAAAAAGGAACCTGACGTGCTCTGTTTCCGCCATTAACGCTCGCTCTGCGTGCTTGTTTTTGTTTGGTTTATTGTCCTGCTCGTCAGGGTTTCCATCGTCTTGTCCAAAACCGACAAGCATGCTCTTCCGGTCGACAAACACACATGCGCATTCGGTCACAATGGAGGTATCGAGTTGGCCCCGGCCATAGCCGGTGATGGTCCTACCGTTACAGCGTGCATGTTCGCCGACGGTACGCGACCACAAAACAACGGCGACTTATGGCGATGCATGCAAGAAGCAAACTGCGAAGTCAACGACGACTGGCTCCAGTTTGCCGTTTTCAGAGACCCGAGACTAGTGGTGGTCAGCACGTACTTTCACCTGAAGGCCCACTCTAAAAAAGAGATCGGCGAGTTGGAAGAATTTGTCGCCAGGGACTTGCCGCTTATTTGCCAGTGGACGGCCATTCGCCATAACCTATTTTTGGGTATTCTCCCCCACCAATCGGTTGAGGTTTGGTACGGCGACGCCATCGCTGACCCCTTGGAATGGCACTACAACTTTCTTTTCTCGGTGGGTCTGCAGCTTCCGTCCCCGGTAGTCAAGAACGCCGCCAAAGCCGCAGCTGCAAACGATCTCCGCTTCACGCCCTTTCACGTCAACGTGCACCCGGGAGAAACGGCCAGGAACGTCACAGGCCCAAGGAAGTACCAGGATGAGGTCAGCTCAACAACGTTCAAGCTTTCCAACGACGTTATGCGCCAGTGGCTACCCCCTTTGCTCTTGGCAAAGCTAGGTGTAGGGCCCGCGGACGAGGAAGGAGTGTGATCACAGTCGCACAAGTCAAGAGGTTTGAAGATTTGAGACAAGGAATTTATCGCTGATGGAGGTCTCATGTAAGGAGTTCCATAAACTTTTTCACTCGATACAAACAGGCCACCAACTAATCTGTCATGCGAAAGATTTATAGTATTGACAGCCCTAGGCTTGCGAGGGTGGAGGTCCGACGGCACTTTGGGCCCAGCGACGACTGGGCAAGTAAACTTGCCACCAGGAGTGTATTAATACATATATGATCGAGAGGTAAGAACCCCGGTTTTTTACTTTGAGAGGATGCGCGGCATACGAGAGAAGCTGGGTGAAGTAAGGGTGCCGAAAACGGCCCAAGATGCCCACCTCCATATGCTCCAATGCCTGACGTCCGATTAAGTGGTGGACACGAACCTCCTGCAATAGGTTCAGCATCCGACTCCCAGCATGATCGAGGGCCGGGTGTGTACCACTTACTGGGGAGTTAGAATCAAGGAGGAGAAAGGTGGTTTATGGTTGTCGATGGCTCAGCACAGATCTTCGCCGCGATTGGTGGTGGTGGTGGCGCAGGTGGACACGAAAAGGTCCCGACCCCGTGCCGCTACACAGGTGGTTTAGGCGGTCGGTGAGAAGTGGTGCCGCAACACTGGGGGCAGCAGCACATTCCATTTGTTAAGCCGTGCGCGTCGGCGCGAATAAATGATAATTTATATTTTCCTGGTGGATTGCTGATGCATACCTTAGGACTCGAAATCATTATTTCGATAATACAAACAACATAACAATTTACACAGGTATATTTTCCAATCTGAAGCATGGGTGCCGGCGAGTGTCAGCACGCATGCGGAGCTCTCGAACTGATATACAGTATTATTCCATCGTTCATTGCATACAGCAGCAGGACATAAACAATATCACAACGACCCGGTGATTTCTTGGCCACCCTCTTGTAGGTAGAACTGTTGACGGCGGAATGCATTGTATCTGTGTTGGGCGGCGCCTGCATTACCATGGATGACTGCTTTGGCACGTTTCGTTCCTCGGGCGAAAGAAGGCAATCGTCTGGCCACCAGTTGGCTTTACTAACCCTAACCCTAACCTCGGAGGAGGCACATACTTCAGGTAGGTGGTCCCATGATTGATCTATGTTGCCGAGAAGGTTGAACTCGTCGCGACCCTGCCAAAGGTCAGTGTCTTAGCAAAACACTGCCCAAAGGCCGGATCTAGCGTAATGACTACGGTTAGCGGGGTTGGGACATTAGCGAATGTGGTACGCTGAGGACAAGGTTTTTGTACCTCAAAGATTGTCGAACTTATCGGTGTCGTATACCTGATCCCCAGGTGGACCACTGGGGTCCTCCCGAAGCATCACCATAAAAGTATATTCGTCCGTCCGTCCATCCGTCCGTCAAACCCTCCGTGCGTACCAAGCATGACTCTCGAGAAAATCGCACCGTTTTTGAGCTCTCGACAGCAGGCAGTTACTCCCTCTGCGACACTGACCACCGATAGCCGTCCCGGAGTCGCTCGCCCTGAGCCAAATCTCGCCTCGTAAGTAGCCGTCTGCGTGAAGTTTCTAGATTTCACGGACAGCTCCTCTTCCCTCCTTTGTGTCACGTTTTCGCCAAACAATCCCCGAAGCTCTTACTGGTGCTGCTGGTGCCGCTGCTGCTTGCATCAGGGATGGTGGGCTGCTCTTGTGTCAGTTAACCTTGAGCTCTTGTGCCAGTCGGATGAACATCACAACCCAGGGACAATACGAGAAAGTGTAGGCAGCTACGCCGCTACTACGGCATCCGTCTGCAAAACCGACCACTGATAGCCCTCACGGAGCCCCCCGGCGTGTGACAACGCTCGCCTCGTAAGGAGCTGTCTGTGTGAAGTTTCAAGATTTGACAGGTAGCACCTATGTTCTCATTTTAACAAAGTTTTTCGGTGGGAACATCCCAGCCCCAGCTGCTGATGTTGGCTGCTTTTTGCATCACTGCTCTTGTACTGTATCAGTAGGAGGGCACGAACCAGGGAGAACGATACTAGACAGTAGTGGATATAGCTACGCCGCTACCCGTTGCACCCTCGGCAGCACCGACAACCGATAGCCCTCACGGAGCCGTGTTTTCGTAATTAATGCGACCAGCCTAGCATTAACATCGTATGGGTTAGGGTTAGGGTTAGGGTTGTACTCCCCCGCACACAAAACCCTGACAATTATGTTTGGAACTTTTTCGAGACAAGCATGCTACGCCCCATACAAACAGCCCCACCAAATCTTGAAACAAGCTATGGTCTAGTTTCAGAGAAACAGGACCATAACCCTTGACCTATTATTTAGGTTAAAAGTGGGAGCGAAAGCACTTGATACCTAAATTTAAGTTAAAAGTGTCAGAATTTAGGTTCCAAGTGTCAGAAAATATTTAGGGTCAGGGCCCTAACCCTAACCCTAACCCTAACCCTAACCCTAACCCTCACCCTCACCCTCACCCTCACCCTAACCCTAACCCTAACCCTAACCCTAACCACTAACCCTAACCCTAAACCATAACCCTCTCGAAAAAGTTCCTAACATAATTAGTCAGAGAGTTTTGGGTGCGGGGTAGAGTAAAGGAGAATTAGTTTGTGAGATTGTAGGTGTTTTATTTGGTAAACTGGTAAAGGGCAGACCTATCGGCGCCGATATATGATAGGTCCTGTTTCAATCCTAACTAAAGACCATAGCTTGTTTCAAGATTTGGTGGGGCTGTTTGTATGGGGCGTAGAATGCTTGTCTCCAAAAAGATCCTAACACAATTGTCAGGGTTTTGTGTGCGGGGGAGTACAACACAGGAAAATTGTTGGTGAGATTATAGGTGTTTAGTTGGTACTGGTAAGGGCGCCTTCGGCGCGATATTGATGGTCCTGTTTCTCTCAAACTAGACCATAGCTTGTTTCAAGATTTGGTGGGGATGTTTGTATGGGGCGTAGCATGCTTGTCTCGGAAAAGATCCTAACATAATTGTCAGGGTTTTGTGTGCGGGGGAGTACAACACAGGAAATTTGTTGGTGAGATTGTAGGTGTTTAGTTGGTACTGGTAAGGGCGCCTTCGGCGCGATATTG
>MEHQ01001235.1:0-63884 GCA_008828725.1 Saccharina japonica
TCGAGCGCAGGAAGGAGCCCTGCGGGTCTTCCGGTGTACTACTGCTGTCGTGTGCGAGTAACTGAAAAAAAAACGAAAGCTGCTGCTGTAGCGCTGTAAGTATTACGGGGTGGGCTAATGTAGTAAACACTAGTAACTAGGACCCACGGTACACACAAAGACCTCTATATTATCCTCTTTATACTAACAACATTTGGTCCTATTTACTATGGTCCCCCGTAAGTAGCTTCTCTTCCAATAATACGGCGAGTTTCCGCGGCGGTTTCGCCGCAGCACCACAGCCAGCCTTAAGAGCGCAAGTCAATTTCTCCGGGGGAACAGGGGGGAAAGGGCACGGTGAGAGCTCCAGATATACAAGCCGCACAGACCCGAAGAACTTCGAACACGGCGTTTCGCTGCGCTTCGATGCCTACCTGCATGGGAGCAGGAGGATGGCAGTGAGGCTCGTAACAACCTAGACACTCCTACAGCCTGTAGTAGAAAGCGGGTCGATGACGCGCCTGTCGAAAACTCCCCCCTTTTTTAAGAAGGAAGCAAGGAGAAAAAGTACCGTGAAAAAACGCTCAACAACGGATAGACGACGCGGCTGTCCAAAGCCCCCCCTTTTTAACCAGGAAAGCAGTCAGAGGAAAAGTACCGTAAAAAAAAGTTCAACAACGGACCTTCCTTTTGGAACTTGGAACCCTCCCTAAGGCAGGAGAAGGGGACGGCAGCAGACAGCAGCAGTACCGGCATGAGAGAGTACTACCATGCGTCGTACCCTACCTTCCTCGCTTCCGCCCCATCCCTCCCAGGGAGAGGCCGCCGTCGCCCGCCAATGATAGAGCGTCCGCGTTCGCCGGCCAGTACGACCCCTTGTCTCCGCCTTCCCCTTCCCCCTCCTCCTCTTCTCCGTCATCCTCCTCGTCCTGCTCTTCCTCCTCCTCCTCGCCACCGGCGGCTGCGTTGGTCTTCTGCCCTAGCTTGGACGTGAAGTGCTTGCCAAAAGAGTTGTCTGGGGACAGGGAGGCAGTGTGTGGACGGGCGAGAGGATGGTAGTCGGGGAGTTCAGGGAAGGGGGGGGTGGGGGGGGAGGGGGGGCCGCTTGCCTTAGTCATTTGGCCATTGCTCACGCATCCCTTCCGAGACGGGGGGGGGGGGGGGGGGGTCTACTTCATTTTCATGCATGGCCGTAGTGGTATGACCAAAGACCCTCGCATCCCCACAATGCCGGGACGGAGCGTGTCGGGTTTTCACCGACCAGGCAGACATTACTAGCACCAAGCGCGAAGCGCCATGAGGTGTTGGGCGAGTCGCATGAAGGGTGAGCTGCATCCTACTAAGAACCGCTTGTGAGGCGGACTTGCATATGCTTGACAGCTCAATGAGTTTAATATTTAATTTCCGGTGTGGCCACTTCAAGATAGCAATTGGAGCGTTTTTCTCCCCGTTGACTTGCACGGTCTCTTGCCGTTTTTGCAGTACGCAACTGCACCATTCAACCACGTTTCTTCTATTCTTACAACTTTCGTTCATACTACTTAACTTCCTTGAGCGGCGCAGCCTTGTAGACATACTTACTAATATCTCGCCGAGGGATCCCTCATACCTCCCTCCAGCAGCTCCCACTCTCCGAACACCGCCCCCCCCTCCTTATCATTACTTCTATCTCTTTGAGTCCGGGTATTACTTATTACTTCGAGAGGCTTCTTCCTCTTTTGTCAGTTTTGGGTTCTGTGGCGGGTGCCCCGAAGGAAGTGCGGCAGCGCGGACGATGCACCGGCACTCAATCGCCGCTATGGGAGGGCGGCTGGCAGTAGAAGGGGGGGGGAAGGAGCGCGGTCGCCATTTTCGTGCTAGGTGGCGGTGCCCATCGAGTACACGAGGGAAGCATGAAGGTCTTGTTTTTGTCTGCGTTGCTGCTTGCTGGTATCAATCCAGTATGTCATAATTAGTAAAGGTCGTTATTGTGCTAAAAAAAATCAAGCGGTGCATATTTTTCGGAACACACACCATTTTTTTAATACAAGAGTGCCAGCAAGGCGGTTTGAAACCACCATCCTGCCCCGAGCCGGGCCGGGAACGAGGGCCAACGTATGCACCGGGCGTTCACGCGACTGCGGAGCCACGGGGCTCACTGGCAGAGAGGTAGTAAAGCTCGAACCCGGGCCGAATCGATGGCGAGTGATCGCGGGTGGCATGAAAGCGTCCGAGGTGGCAGAACGCGACAGCATCGTTTAACTTTTTTGTTTTTGTTGAAGCGGCGCGATCACGATACGAGTATGATATCGTATGTCCATCGAAGTGCTACTGCTGTTACGCTGTTTGTTGCTTGCCGTTTGTTCACGTACGAATACGAGTTCGAGTTATAATAACGAGTAGCGATACGAGTCGAAGTACGATAACTAGTTCCGAGTACGATGTAACGAGTACGAGTACGTATGGTATGTATCATACGTCTTTCTCAGTTTTGTGGATTTTTTTGTTTTGCGTGATTCTTCACAACTTGGCGACCGTGCTGGTGTTGTGCGTTTTCTCTTTCATACAATAAAGTATACCAGGTATACTCGTACAAAGTACGAAGTACTTCGTACTCGTAATATTAAAAGTGTTGTTGTACTACAACACATACTCACGAAACATGCACAACTCACACACCCACAGCAGACAGCGCAGCGCCGTGCCGTGAGCCGTGTTGCTGTGCTTTCTCTTTCGAACGTACAGCTTTGTCGTCCTGGAGCATGGAGCTATTGTGCACCCCGAGCATGTTTTGCATGCATGTCAAGTCCGCCGTTTCTTTGCTGCACCATGAACCTCTTGGCATTTTCAAGTCGCGGTGCCTGCACTACATCATGGGGGCCTCTTCTGTACCCCTTTCCTTGCGCGAGCGTAGCGGGCGGCGTCAGACGCCCGCGAAGCGGAGCCCTTGTAAACCCATACATAAATGCTTAAATGCTGTACAGCAGTAATCTGCCAGCGTCAAATCATGCGACCTTCGACCACATCGTTCCGCAACGCCGACGACCAACCCCGTTTGCGCCACGACTATGTATATACGACGTACAACCGCATTGCTGCTACCTATGATACCTGCCGCTGCTGCTGCTGTGCGTTGCTCTGTTCTTGTTGCTGTGACGGACATAGCAGGACGCAGATGTATATTCCATTTGGTCCATTATATAAGGATCGTTTTTGTATTAATATTGATATACAAACACTCCTTACATTCAAGAACACGTTCAGTGAGTCCTTCACTCAGGGTCTGTTTCATACCGGGTAGTTCAACTTGAGGAACATTTGGGCCCCGCGCTCACCGTCGGACACACCCTTGCTGCCCACACCCCCGAACATGTCACCAGCAGATAGTATGTTCCCAAGAGCACGGTTGAGAGCCCTGGAGACTCTCGGACGGTCGTCGTCTGCCTTCATGCCCAAGCCAAAGCCTGGCCTTCCCGAGGGTGGGTCAGGTTCGCCGCCCACAGAGAGCATCAGACGAACAGATGATGCTCTGCTGTTGGATGTCTTGGCAACGCCTCGTCCTTCGCTCAGTAGTGCCGGCTTCCCGCTGAAGGCGGTTAAGGGCACATGCACTGCTGTGGACAGTGTTGAGCTGGGATCGGCTGCGACGGAGTAGCGGGTGCATAGGGGGTGGGGGCTGTTGGCGCACAGCAGCAGGGTTGGGGCAAGGCAGAAACCGTGGACAGTCGACGGCACCGCTACTATTGTCGCAGCTGCTGCAACAAGTGCGGCTTTTAAAGCCATGGCTGCAACTCGGGGCAGGCCACAGAGTAGTTGCAACTTGTTGTTGCACGCTGGGAGCTAGCTAACACTGGCTTTGGCAGCACACTGCTGCTGCTGCTGCTCAACACACTGCTGCTCCGCAACAGAACCGCGGGCAGGAACTTTTTCCGGCTTACAGAGGCGAAAGCCTCCACAAGTGATGCGGAACACCCCGATCAGCACAACAGCATAATAAATAATTTTCCGTGTAAAAAAACTTCACCCCAGGACACGGACTGCTACGATATATATTCCTTCTACTACTCGGTGAGCCCTGCCATCGTCGCCTATACGCTGCTGCTGCCAATCGAAGTGTTGCATGACCGTATCGTGCACCGCAGGTGTACATCGCCCACGCTCCGGTTTCGACGATGGTTCTGCTCAGAGCTCGAACTGCTGCCGCTGTAGCCCTAGCTCTATCTTGCAGTGCAGCTTGGCTAGCTGATCGTGCTGCGTCCTTCGTGCTTGTTGGACGTGGTCCCGCCACCACCGCCGCCGCCGCCGCCACCGGCCCGACTGCGCGCGCTCGGGCGCAGCAGGGACGTGCAGCCACCGCTCTTCGCCCAAGCGCACGTGCGCGGTTGACGGCGGCGAGTGTCAGGTCAGGAGGCTTCTGATGCGGCGTAACCTGCTGCCACGTCTACTATGTATGCGCAAACACCAGGACCCTTGTTGATGTTCATTTTTTCAGTAATATAGAGCCGGCGCGGCCGGTATCTCCATTGCTTGTCGGGTAGATTTCAGGTTTGATTAGTAGTAACGTGCCGAAGTCGGGCCGTCGTGCCATGAGTGCGAGGTTTGCACACCTCAACAGATCTGATAGATCAGATAGATCATTCCCACTTCATGATCTAAATCTAGATATTTCAATTCCAAGGCAGATCTATTCCCGATCTTGGATAATATGTATGATCTGAAACAGTAGCTAAATGTTCTCTGCATGATCTACGACAACAAACAGTAGTAGTAAAAGTACTATTTCAAGTCAGATATCTTATTTCCCGATCTTGTACATACGAATGTAAGATCTGCAGCCAGTATCACAGCTCATGCTATGTGTTGCCGGGCGGGATCTGCATGATCTATGAACGATCCCCACGTCATGATCTACATACAGCAGTTAGTAGATTTTTCAAGGCAGATCTATTATCCCGATCTTGTAGGATCTACAGCAGTATTCATCATCGCCCGTGTTGCCGCGTGGGACGCGTGTACCCTGCATGATCTATCTGTGAATGCGTGGCTCACGGTTTCCTGGGTTGTATCTCGTATATGATATACGTACAATGCAGATCCTGCACAACCTCCCACAACGGCAGGTGAGGAACACGGTAGTATAAGCTGTCAATAAGAACTCGCGCAGCAGGATTTGTGTAACTGCTATCGTTACCTTGTTGTGATGGTGGATGGTGGTTGTAGTTGTAGTCAAGTTGTTGTTGTTGTTGTTGTTGTTGTTGTTGTTGTTGTTGTGTTTTTTTAAGCCTAAAAAGGTATACCGTTTTTTGTCGAAGGCGGACTTAACAGTAAGAAGCCTATTACTTTGGCGCCGTCAACATTAGAGACTTACATTCGCTCGTACCTAATAATCAGGACATCTGCCGACGTACTGCTTTGACATATGCCTGGTTTGTGGTACGTATGTATAAGCGAATAATACAAATCAGGAATAATCTGCGAAGTGTTATTTTTCTTTCTTTCTGAAGTGTTTTGAGCCGCTCGCCCACAAGAACGTGACTATATAACAAAACGACGGGTTACCTACGTTCAAGCTGTGGCGAGCAACCCCCTGTGGTGATGTAACCCAGGGTCATCAACAGCAGGGGAACAATAATAGGATAGTACAGTAGATGGATGAAATTCACGAATTGAAGAGTTTAGTTACTATCGTTAATTCATTCTTTTCCATTTCCGAGGCACACGATATTGGGAAAAAGTAGACTATAATTTTCAAATTGCTGTGCCCGGTGTGCTAAAGTTATCATGCCAAGTGGAAATAGTATAACATCGGTCGGGATCGTTCGGACTTGCTGTCCCGGGGGTGCGATGGCGCAGCAGCAGCGCCGTGACGGCGTCTACGTTCAAAGCGTTTGTTTTTATTATTTTTGAAGACCAACTGCTGTATGGCGTCGAGAAAGCTCCCTGACCAAAACTCCTCCCCTCGACCCTAGGCTGCGGAATAACAAACTGCTGTTGTGTAACTGTTGCGTGTTGCGACTGCTGCTGTCTAGTCCCGACGCCATTATTCTCCTGCTGTCCAATAAGAACATGTATGTACCGCGCTGGTATACATACAGTTACTATATATGTTCAGGCCAGGTATTCTACGCATTTATTTTCACGTCCGAGAATATTCCCCGTAATTTATCTTTCGAGCCAGATTTTTACACGTGGTTCCCCTCCCTCGCGCTTCCATCGAACCCCATCCTTCTCCCCCGCTCGCCCCCAATACGAGCATTTAACACACCCGAACACGCGCACTCCGCCCATCTTCTCTCGCCTCTCTTGCCGGCATCATTGTCTTCGCTTGCACGGACTTTCTCGTACGGGCTGTTGGTATTGATACTGTAGAACGATGGCCTCTTCAAACGCCGCTGGTACGCCCGTCACGCCCCTCCCGGGGAACTGCCTGGTGATCGGTGGGAACCGCGGCCTGGGCCTCGAGATCGTGCGGCACCTCAAGGAGCGGCAGAGCAATGTCCTGGCCACGACGAGGAAGACCAATCAGGACCTGGAGGTGATGCCCCCCCCTCCTCCCCTGCGCTGACTGCGCAGCATGTTTAGTGTGTATATATTGTTATGCTCGTATATACAGCAGCAGCAGCAGCAGTTGCAGCCGCCGTGTGTCTCATGGAGAGTTCCTGTCGCTGGATGGAGTGGGTACCCGTTATCTGCATTAAATATCATCTACCAGGTACCATGCCCCTGGTATACTATACTGTACGAACAACAAACATTCAGTAGTGGAATATATGTATAGGGCGTCTACGAGATACAGCAGTAGTATAATAGTGCAACTTCGGTACGAGTGATTACATCTCAATTCGTTCTCCATGTTCTCGTGTCCTTCACCTTGCATCCCTCGCTGTACCCAAACCACCGCCTTGCTCAACGCGGCTCAAGACGGCCGAATCTCCACTATAACTACGAAGGCTCTCTCTCACAGAGACAGGAGGACCCCTTACATACTCCCTGAACTATACAGCCTCAGATTGTGTTCTCCTCATGCGGGATGCACATCCTGCCTGACGAGGACACATAAAACCCGTGAGTACGCGCGATCGATGTATCACACTCAGCTTGCAAATAAAAATATGAGTTTCGACGAAATCCTCGATCTCACAGCTGTTTTTTTTTTTTTTTATTCTATAAATATACCAGGTATGCGCTTGCAGCTGTTGCTGTCACGGCAACGAAATGTTTTTGAAAGGCGGCTTATCGTCGCCGCCAGCTTGCCAAGCTCCCACCCCCCACCACAGCGCGGGTTGGGGTCAAGCGACCACAATTCTCAAGGGAGGGAAGGAAGTGCTCTCCAACGGAAGAACTTTTTGGTGGCATTTTTCCCTGGCTTTATATTCATATTTTGTTTTTCGTTTGTATTTTGCCCCGTGCGTGGGACGGCTGCTTGTGAACAAACGCTGTATAAATGTATGAGACAACAAATCGCCTTACTACGTATATATATGCGTACCTGATATTTATCAACCATATTAATAGTACATACCAGGTATTATTTGCTCATACATCGTTGTAGCCCAACATGCAATTAGTGTTTATGTGTTTTAACTCCTATATAACTGTCTCCCTCGTTTTTGGTAACATTCGACATTCTGCTTGGGTTATTAGTTGCGGTCATCGTTTTCGCAGCAGTAAAGGGGGTAACTTCCTAGAGCCAATCGCCACAACGGCTCTTTATATATGGCCCGCATACCACGGGGTGATCCAACCTAACGTCTTTGCTGGGGGAAAGGCATCCTCTATATTTAGCCGTAGGCCAGCTCTCTGTTTCATGGGTCACGGTGGGGTGACGGTGTTTACCTGCTGAGCTACCGGGTAAACGGCTTAATAGTTTATCCCCCCTTCCAGAACGGTGGGATCTGGGAGACGTATGGTATTGGGCGGCGAATCTCCGTGTACGTCGTGCGTTCTTACCCAATACTGTATTGATATTTGGCCAGTTTGTGGGGTCCATGGGGAGTTCCATGTCATTTGGCGACGAACGCGCAAGTGCTGGTGTATGAGGAACGACCAAAGTGAGGCGCGAGGCTGTTTGCTGCCAACGACGCCAAATGTGAAAATGTCGCCCTACTCAGCTATAATACATAACTCGTACCGGGTGAAAGGAAAACCAAATATGATTCATAAGAGCCAGTGTAATAAACCTTACGGAGTGTATCAGTGGTTGGCACCCTCTGGAGGGCGTCCGGGATTGCGCGGACTTACACTGATAGCATCATCCGTGTGGTCGCTGCAAGGCTGAATGAAGCATGGTTGTAAAAACCGATTGGTTTTGCAAGCCCTACTTTTCCTTTTTTTTCTTTGCTGGAGCTCCAAATTCACCTTTCAAAAAGCTAGCAAAACGTTTTGTAGCGGTTCATTTTCGGCGCGTGTCCTGAAGAAAAGGTTGCAAATACATAGCAATAATAACATATTTTGTATTTTCCTGGACCTATATAAAATATCGGGCAATATCGGACTTTTGGCGCACGATTCCTTCAGCGATTCGCGCCTCGGGCGCCATATCTTAACACTGGTATACTTTGCTTCTTGGCGTATTTCACGGCGCGGTAGGCGATGGACTCCGTATAGTAGAAAACCCCACAGTTTGACCCGCGCAGAATTTTCCGTATAGAAATTCGATGCGAGTCGACGAGGGAACGAAAGGGCTGAACTCTTCTCGCAATAAAAAAAGTCAAGGCACAAATCGTACGTCGGGGAGGAGGGAGTAACGCCTACTGTGTGACCCCGGATCTGAGTTACGACTACAGGGAAGGAGAAATAATGGGAAGACGAAGATGATAAATGGTATGGGAAAAAATGAAATACAGTTTTTTGCCTGACCCAGCTTAAGGGCCGCTGTGTAGGGCACGCAGAGATCTACACACAAAACCACATGCCCTTCCGGACGATTCACGGTGCAGCTTGTTAGTAGTCACCACGGACGGCCATGTATGGACGGCAAGAGGTTTAGCGATATATATGGTGTGTGATTGTCGCGGAAACCCCTGTTTTGGAGTTCCCGCTGACTCGGGCTCATAACCTATAATAACCGGAGCCCGGTAATTTGGGTCCATTTATGGAGCTCGCGATTTTTTCCCCCCGCACGCTACGGCGATCTTTGGCAGTACCCAGACAAGCAGCCCTTGTCATGGGCGGTGGTGTGCGTTATGTCATTTCCCCTCCATGGTGGTCTATACCCTCTCAGTCGCCGCTGAGACCCTGATTCATCGTCCTGAACCTCGTTGATATCCGCTTAACTCTCTTCGACAGGACCTAGTCGTGATCCTTTTTTTTTCTAGTCTCTTAGTTCTCCCCCCAACAATATCACACCCAGGAAAGGGAATTATTTGGAGGAGACGGTCCTGCTTGCATTGACCTATGTATAAACCTTTCGCTTATGCTACAATCGCGAATACGACAACAGTAGTACTACGTACATCCCAGGCAAAACAGGTTACCCTTCTTAGAGAACGATCCCGCTCCCTACTAAAGAAGTAAACAATGGAGAAGTATGCACAACTGCTCCCTAAAAAACAAATCTGAATGGAACCGTACAAGAACGCGACTGCAGTTAAGAATCTCCTATGTTGGCGAAGGTCAGCGGCTTATTGTGATGTCGACGTCGAGCATAGGCTGTTAAGAGGCTATTGTTAATAGGGTTTCAAAAATGGCGTTCCTTTCTGAGCACAAATGCTTTGGCAGCTGTAAATTCTAAAATTCTTAAATACCTCAACCTGAGATTCCTAAACTCCCAAATTCTTGACACATGCGGCATACTGTATGCATAATCGCTTCGGTCGTGTTTTTCGAGCCCGCTCCAGAAAAATTCCAGCCAAAACGGGCTACCTCTCTCGTGGCACGCGTCAATTTCTTAGGCAGTAAATTCTTGAATCTGAAGTTATCCCAGCCTGAAATTCTTGAACTCTCAAATCCTCAACACATGTCGTGTTTTTCGAGCCCGCTACATGCTTGGTATGAGTGCAAGACGCGAGAGATGCGTGAAGACACATCCCCCCAAACATATTCCGTATGCGCCGGCACCATCGTGGAAACGTGAGAGCATCGCTTGTAAGTGTCCTCTCTCTCTACCACCGTCGTCAATGTGGTGCCAAGGGCAAGCACATTGGCATGCAGCGCCGCACCGTTGAGGCGTCCAACAGACTGGGCCATTCGCCGTCAACGTATATATAGCACACTAATCCTACAAGTAGGCTCTAGGTCTATCATCAGCAGCAAGCGGTCTCGTGCCGTTCGCTCGTGTACCTCGGCTATAATCTCGCGGGTATGCACGAAAGGCAGGGGAAACCGAATGAACACTACTGCTGTTGTGCTTCTCCTTCTCTGCTGGAAGGCAGGACTCCACTACGTCCCTAGAGAGCCACGGTTGATTTCTCAGTAGCCAATGAAAACGAGGTATTCCTAATCTGCGAACTGAATATCTATTCTTGGTATCATATATATAGCGAATATGCTCGAAGCGCACGGACGTCCATCGTCTCATTTAATCTGCAGCCGGTTGTTTTTCACGCGGATTTTGTTAATCTCCACAGCGCAGAGTTAGTGGTGGTACGCGTACAGCGCTTACGCTCCTCCTCGTATAGATAACTGCGGTAGTGTATATGTACGTAGCTTGTTTTTGCTATGTAAATGCGATGGAAATCGACAAGCAGTGGGAAGGCTGAACCCCTGCGTGATACTAGTCAGGGCATGTATCAGGGGGCGGGGGGGGGGAAGAAACCCTAACCGCGATTTTTTTTTCCTGAAGATCGAACAGCGCGGAAGATCCTGACAGTTTGCGCTCAAGGGTAGAAGCATCGAATCCGATATAACACATTCTAGGCTGCTACGATACAAAGCAGCAATCATTCGGCGTACAAGGTTCCTCCTCCTGGAAGTGCCTGGAGGGGGAGCGACGCAAGAACAAACCGAAAAAAGCGTCCAACACTCTGACTGAATAGGCAAATCACAATTTGTGTACCACAAAAATAAACTGTCCTGGGTCCACAAATGTATACCAACCTTTATACAATGGTATGAGCAACCTTTATTCTGTCTCTACTCGTATAGTCTATATGGCATGTATGCGTCCGTCACCTCTGACCACAAAAACAAATCCGGCAAAAATTGATTCGTTGGTGGTGCCGAACCAAGCAGGCGATCGGGGCGAAGGTGATCGAAGGGATCGACGTGTCCGATAGCGATTCCGGCACCAAGCTGGTGGAGGCCGTGCGCGAGCAGCTGGGCGACGGCGAGACTCTCGACTACGTCATCTGCAACGCCGGGTGAGTTGTCAAACGCTCAGTCCCGGTTATACTCGTAGCCCTCTCGGACAAGGCGTAGCCACATTTTTCTCGCTGTGTCGTGTCTTGTCTTTTCAGACGTTTACTCGCTGGTGTTACAAGTGTTCACGTCTCAGATAGATCATCTGCAGATAGATCAATATAGATCATCGCTCCCCGCTTCATGATCTATGTAAGCAGTAGACCTTTCAAGGCAGATATGCGAGTGTTCACATCTCGGACAGATCATCTGCAGATAGATCAAGATATATCATCGCTTTCCAACTTCATGATCTATAAGCGGTAGACCTTTCAAGGCAGATATGCAAGTGTTCACATCTCTGACAGATCATCTGCAGAAAGATCAAGATATAATATTATCCCTTCCCACTTCATGATCTATGTAAGCAGTAGACCTTTCAAGGCAGATCTATGCCCGGATCTTTGTACGGCCTAGCTCATGTTGCCTGGTGGGATCCGTACAAATCTGCACGACCTACAGTAGCACACGTTTTTCTGGGTTGGATCTGTAGTACGTAGGCAGAACCTGCACAGCCTCTCACGACGGCAGGCGAGGTAGGCACTCTTATGATGTAGATGATCTATCTGTAAATGATCTGTAGATGATCTGTAGATGATCTGTTCGAGATGTGTAAGAGTGTTGATGTCCATTTCCTCTGGTACATGTCACCTGGCGTCATGTCACGATAGCCTGAACAGCGCACACCCGTAGCATGTATGTACGCACTGCGGTCGTTTGTTTTAGACGGTGTGGTCGTGTTGGGAAACCGCGAAAGTTGTCGAGGTATACGAATACAGGTCATATTTTCGTTTTCTCGTCGTGCCCGGACGTCTACATGTAAGCGCGATAGTACTCCGCTCAATTTTGGGCGCTCCTACGTTGGTAAGTATCTCGCGGCGGGGCATGCGGATGTCAAGTTGGCGAAGCACGACGGGGGGGGGGTGGCGGACGGGGGCACGTCGTTTTGTTTGTTTCGTTCGTCGGATTTGTGTGTCGTCGTGATAACAACTCTTGCAATCTCGATCTTATTGTTTGCTTGCTTTTTTTTTTATAGCACACGAGGTGCCCCGATAATTACGATGGTGCGGAGGACAGGGTACGTGGACATGTAAATACATTTTGGGACACTGTTCATACATGCTATCCACCCACACATATACAAAATGCCAGGTAATGACAACTTGCTATCAGTCGGGCGTTCGTTGATTGACATTGTTGTAACTCACCAGATATTTACCTAGAGTCCCGTTGGATTTCCCCTCGGAAGGTTGAAAAGTACGAACTACGCCCCGTAGCTGTGGGGTCCCCTATGAATTAGCTCCCCGGCGCACCGTTTCCCCCTTGGAAAAAAACGTCTACGTGTCCAAGTACTGCGCTTCCTTTCCCGAAACGACACCGATGGAAAGCTGAGCCTCCGACCTCGCGAAGGTTTCTTTGTCGAGGACGATTGTCCGATCCTTGGTCGTTGGTTCCCTGTTGGCTTGTACAGTAGCTTCAAACCAAGCCGGTGGCAACACGGCCGTACCAAGCACCCGGGGGGTGTAAGCACAACGAGTCTATATACAGGAACCACAGCGCAGTGGTGGGGTAATTCAACCCCGCCTCCCTCTATAATATTTTGTTTCGCGCCCTTTGAAAGTGAGGTCCGGCGGAATTCCTGCCAAGATATTGGAAACATACCATTTAATACCTAGCAGTATTTTGTTGATGTCGTGGCCTCTTTCGTGACGTGCTGTGCGGTACCCCCACCGCCCCTTCTTCTTGCCCTGTACCTGGTTTCTGTCCCCCGAGCAGGATATTGACCCCCGACACGCTCGAAGACCCCAAGTACGACGCAGCCGTCAAGATGTACGAGGTAGGCCAACGTCTGCCGCACAAGATTTTTCGACGGATCGCGCCGCAGGACACGAGCGTCTCTCTATAGTTAAAAAACAAAATCTTAACCCTCGACCCCCACTCGAAATCCTCTGCACAAACTCGGACTGCATTTTGTGATGTAGACCCATCTGCTGTGGTTCCTCAACTACCTTTGTGAAAGTTTTTTGCAGGATTTGCATGGCACAGGTCCAACCCGAGAAATAAATATGTCGCTATTTCATGTAGATGTAGATTGTACGGCTCCCATCTAGCAGCATGAGCTAGACCACACACATCAGAGATCTATCTTCCCTGAATGATCTAGATGATCTATCTGTAGATGATCTATCTGTAGATGGTCTATCTGTAGATGATCTGTATGATCTGTAGATGATCTGTTCCGAGGTGTGAAATCCTGCCGTCGGGCAGCCACCGGCAAGCTCTTCGACATCCTCTGCGTCTTTGACTATGGTTATTTTAGTATAGCTTTTAGCTTCAAGGGGGCGGGGCCTCCTGAAAAAATGTTTATGGACGCCCCTGTACGTGTCCTCAAGAAGGTCTATTATACGGCGTACACGCAAGTACTTTTTATATCTTTCAGCTGCATGGGAGTTCTTGGGAAAATGTTGTGTACGTGTCCTCAATAAGGTCTACGGTACACGCAAGCATCTTCCCGCGCCCATGACACAGCAGCACATGAGCGGCTATTCTCCGTCAAGCACTAACACCAGCGCCGCTGCCCGGGGGCACACCACTCCGACCCCCTCGACAATCACCCGTAGGACTCCCAAATCTCCTCACGACCTTTCGTCGAGGAGGCGCCCTACAGTATAAAAACAAACGCTCCATTTCATCGCTGCATACGATATCGGCACTGCTATGTTAGAGCCCCCCCCCCGCCCCCCCGGTCACTTTTGTCTATCAATAGCACAAAACGAACGCACAACGCTCTTCCCTTGTATATAGGGTGGCCAGTTTTGACACCTGTTCTGTCTCTCTCTCTCCAACGCTGTTCTGGTTGGTCAGGTGTGTGTGCTTGGGCCCCTTCGCGCGCTGCAGTCTCTCACCGTCTCGGGACTGTTGCGGGAGGGGTCCAAGATCGGGATGGTCACGTCCGAGGGAGGTTCCGTAAGCTTGAGGACGGAGATCGAGGGCGGGAGCAACTACGGGTGAGCACGTACTTATCTTAGCGTTCCCGGGGCGCGTATCGGGGATGGGGGAGGGGTGGGGCGGGGAGGGGTGGGGAGCATGACTCATCTGTTCTTGCCATTAAGCCGTTTTGCCATTGACCACGCATCTCTGTCGAGACGGAGCACCGTCGAGGGGGCAGGAGGAAGGCGTTACTTTCGGTCCAGACGCCTGCGCATGCGTATGTGTAGATATCGAAAAGTGCACGTGATGCACCAATTATGTTTAAACGGATTGGTGGAGACAGTGAGACGGTGCCGTTTTCACGGCGGCGTGTTTGAGTTTCGTCTCCAGAACTGCCGGGGAAAATACGAGCTACGGAACAGTAGACAGCTGTGTCAAGATCTCGGCATTGTCTAACGCTGCTCCGCATGCCGCCCTCAACCCCCCCCCCCTGTATCGCCTTCCCTCTGCGCGCGTTGTTGCTGTCTCCCCTCTTCACACCACCGGACAAAACCGTGTGTTCGGGGCGTTACTATGTACCTGGTATGGCACTATATAGGCACCACATGAGCAAGTGTGCGCAGAACATGATGGGCAAGATTTTTGCCCTCGACGTGAAGCCCCGCGGCATCGCCATTGTCTGCCTCCACCCGGGCTTCATGAAGACGAGTATGACGGAGATCTACGCCGACAAATACGATGAGCTCGGCGCCATCGGCCCCGAGCAGTCGGCTCCTGGCATCGTTAAGGTGATACACTATTGCTATACGTCCTTAAGAGGGCGGTAGGCAACGCCACGCGGTAGATGCGCCCACGTTCCTTGGTACCCCGCTTCCCTTGTGGCGCTATACCAGTACACCCCCCCCCCCCGCCCTTTTCGCCCAACACCTCACGGCGCTTCGCAAAGCTTGGTGCAATAAATGTCTGCCTGGTTGGTTAAAACCCACCGTGCTCCGTCCAGGCGTCGAGGGTCTGTGGTCATACGACTACGGCCATGCACGACATGAGTACACGCCCCCACCACCCCCCACCGCCATGCCCCGTCTCGAAAGGGATGCGTGGTCACAATGGTCAAATTAGTAAGGCAAGTAACAAACGACTACGCCCCCTATGGCGCCATATATGCTGGTGTCACAGGTGACGTCCACGAGCACTGCATAACCAGCAGTTTAACACAACCCCTGGATCGGAATTTCCGAGCCGAGGTTATCATATCCCAGTGACACACACACACAAGAATAGTGGCTTTGGAAATATCTCGACGAGTTCTTTCCATAGACGCATCATCGCTCGGCGTTTGCCCTTCCCCATTGTGAAGGGAAAATCGACCTTGAAATTCGTCAGAGGGGGGTGTGTTATGTTATCATCCCGGGTGATACGGTAGGCTCGACTTGTGGTATCGTGTACCCGCTTTCACGCGCAACGTAAGGACACGTGTACGCCCCCGACACCTGCCTCCGCCAACTGTTGGAAGTGTCTTTATATCAGGAGTAGAAACGGTGCTCCGTCTCGAAAGGGATGCGTGGTCAATGGTAAAATGACTAAGGCAAACAACAAATGAGTACTGCCCCCCCCCGCCCCCCACTCTCCAACGTGTGGCTTGCAGGCGGTGGAGGATCTGACGCTGGAAACTACGGGCAGGTTCATCGCTCCCCAAGGAAGCGAGAGCCTAGGCCTGGGCGTGTACGCGCTGACAACCCCAGCGAGTACGGACCCTTTTGCGAGCTCCCATGGTAGTCACCGTCATGGAAATATCCGTCACGGTCGCGCAGTCGTCGGACCATCCTGTGACCACGTATATATTAATGTGTAGAAGGCTTGGAGCCTGCGGGGTCAGGCGTGGGGCCAGCGGAGGGCGCCATATGTGAAAGTGCTTGTGCGCAGGAACAAGGGTGTTGGAAAATCTGCCGTCGTAGCGCTGGCTCAAGAGAGGAAGAGAGGTACTGGTAGAAAAACCGCGTCTGCTGTGGGATCGTCCCACCGAAATTGGACCTTGGCGCGTTACCACGTCCGCACCAGTTGTTGGTTGGACCCGATGTGTTTGCTGCATACTGCGACTGCTGCGGTGGAAACGCAGAGCACGAAAGGCGACGACAGTAGTATTTGTTGTGTACATGTGCGATATGACGAATCTCATTTTGTTTTTGTTGGTGAGAGGGGCCGTCATTGTCAACGGCGGGCTTTCTGCTGGACGGCGCGGACTGGTGGTATGTGGCTTTTAAGCGTTGTGCTTCGTATACATGGGATTATAGATTATAGATACGAGGTACTTGATATTGGTTAGCAGTAAGCGGCCCCTGTTTTAAGACTGCCCCCTGGCAGCACAGGAAGACGGTACCTTTTCTCGACTGTACAGTACCAGAGAGAACCGCAAGCGTGTGCATCCTCCATTTTGTTTGTGCGCGATCATACACTGCTGTAACCGCCTGCCTTATTGTTGGAACGGACTCATGCGCAATGGCGACTATTACGCGGAGCGGTTGTACTATCATTGAAGAAGGACATCGGTAATAACTTGGGTCCCAAACGCCAGGTGGCAGCGATTGAGATATTGCTGTACGTAGTCAGGTGGAGCAGTGCACTCACGAGAGGAAGGATAAGTTAGTGCTCGAGTCGGGGTATGCCCTCCTCAAACAACTTGGGAAGATGCACGGTCGACGGCTACATGCACCGTACGGGGCACGGTACCAATAGACCCCCAGCACATACTCTCCTTGACATTTGCTTGTGCACATTGATACTTGCTCAAAGGCACCGATACTTTCTCGTGGCAACTTAGTTACGCTGTGTCATTGTCATCGTCCTGAAGTTATAATTATGTTTTCACCTTAGTTGTGCGGATGATCCGATAATCAGAGTGCTCGATCCAGAATCCAAGTCAGCAAGCTGACTCATAACCACTGTACTCCGCTTTTCAAGCAAGCTATTTGCGCATGTGCCTGAAGACGCTATTCATAGGTTTTGTTGGGTCCTTGAAAACGTAGCTCTCTGATGTACCTCACACTACAGCCGCTCTGAAAATGAGGCTCATAACCTGTTAAGGACGCGAATAAAGCGAGCATCCGCAGATATCCCCCAGTTTACTGACGTCTTCAATAATCAAAACTTCAAACCTGTCCGTCACCCGCCAAAATCGTCAAGAAGTCTCATACCTGTGGTTCTTACGCAATTGGTGACAAAAAAAACGCTCAAGGCCCAACAAACCTAAACGGGAGGTATACCGTTTTCTGCCAAGCGGCCCAACACTCCAATTTTTCATTGGGATGAAAACTACCAGAGCTGTACGAGTTCAAAGTTACAGCAAGAAACATCGGAAGATAATTCAAGCTCGCTGCAGCAAGAAACAACAGCGGCTAGGGCCACATACAACAGCAACACGGGCTAACAGCAACAAACGATCGACATGCAACTCGAGTCGCGCAAGGGAACACCCAGGAGGCAACAACATACCAACCCAGAACTACACGCACAACGACCAGCTATCTATCTCCAGCAGCTGCCTAAGCCAGCCATCAGCAACACGCAAGCATCAACCACCACCAGCACGGAGCAACGCTCGGAAGAAGGCGTCTGCTCCGAACGAGGCTTCTCTTCTACTTGGCACTAGGTGGATGGGGGGGGTGAGTGGCGCAAATCGCTACCTAGTTCACTCGGGGATAGAGGGGTCGGGGTTCCGTAGCGTCACGAGAGAGAGCCCATCCTAGCGCCGTCAGCGTGGGCGAGCGCGACGACATTGCTTGTGTTGGCGGGTGTTGGCGGCGAGAGGGAGGGGCGGAACGATGGGTCGGAAGGATGGGGGTAGCCATTTGGTCGCCTCGCCGTTGTGTGGTCGGCAAGGGAGAAGCGTCCAAGCAGGGGGTCAAAAGCGAGGGCTGGTACTACTCGGTATTAAGTACGACCGACGACTACATGAACCCTGCGCGTGGAGTGTACTGGCAGAGGTTCATACCCATGCGCCACGATACTTGTTGGCGGATATTGGTAAGTACTTTAACAAGTTATCTATAGCCACTCTATGCTATTATCAAGTGCCGACACTACAAGTAGTAACGTTCATCCCAGTCGCGCACATAGTCGCGAAACCAGGGTGATTACACTACAGCAGCAACCAAATCGCCTAGCTGAGTACCCTATACCTACTGTGATTTTTAAACAAGAAATGCCTGCCGCACATTTTTCTAGAGAAGCTAGCTTGTGCTGTGTCCTCGAAGGCGTCACTCTCCCTTGTACCCTGAACCGTAGCGCCGCACAAGCGACGAGGCTCACAACCTGTTATGAGTTCGGAGAATATGCACACCTACAGGGAGCTGCAAAGGCTGGCACTGTTTGCGGCTAGACTGTCGAGCTTGGCGCACACAGCTGTGCAATAAGACGGTTTGTACCAGACAGTCGCTTGGGCCCAAAGCCACATATAGAGACGTATAGTCCAGGTGGAGCAGTGAAGGCAGTTAAAGGAAGGATATAATAGTGATCGAAGTGGGTACAGACACTCAATCATCTCGGAAAGTCGCACACTCAACGGGGACATGAACCATACGAGCCATTGTACGGGCAGTCCCACAACAATGTTCAATGCCAATTAACTTCTCGTGGACAATGCGTGTTCCCGATAAGTAGTACCCTGCGCTTTCGTCAACGTCCCGACATATCCAGTAGACATTGCATACTACTGTACCGCGCAGATTGTCTTGAACCCACTCGGATCAATCCAGCAACGAGGGTGTCACGGTGGATTTACTCGCAACCMCCCCATTTTCCAAGCGATAACAGCTCTTAGCGCATCAGGTGTCTCAGAGCTACAGTAGCTTGTGCTGTGGGTCCTCGATAACGTGGCTCTCCGATGAACTCTGCACTAATTAGCCGTGCTGAAAACGAGGCTCTTCACTGTTGTAGATGCGAATAATGTACACGCACCCCCGACGCGCAAGCATCGGCGACTGTTGCCGTGGGTCGGCCAGTAAATGGTCCCTATATACGGTACACCTAACAATACAACTTGGATCTTGGCGAGTTGATATAACATGTACCCACCCACGGGGGATGTACATTATTTGTCTTTGTTTTCGCGCGTCATGGCATTCGCTACGGTGCGCCATGGCACGCCATGCCGTGCCATGGCCCTTCATGGGGTCCCGCGCCTGTCATGGTGCTTCATGGCAAGTATCATGTCGTGGCATGGTGTTTCACGGCACGTTGTTTGGTGGCCTTCCATGAAATGCACCGGTGCCCGACAGCATTGCCACATAACAGGGTCATGACAATTCCAATGTGCCGCGGAACGGTCTATGGCAATGCCACGGTAGCCCACGGCAATGCATGATACGACAGGCGCATGCCATTGCCACGACAGTCCATGGCAATGCCATGGGTTGGCAATGAGTTGCCATGATGCGCATGGCATTTCCTTGACAGTCCATGGCAGGGTTGTTGTCATGGAATTGCCATGACACACCATGGCAATACCATAATGACCCACGGCAATGCCGTGGCAACCCATGGCGATTCATGGCACTGCCATGGTGTACCATCAAGGTTCATGGCAATGCCATGGAGAGTTATGGCAACGCCATGGCGTGCCATGGGTGTTCATATCCAGCAACGAGGGTGTCACGGTGGATTTACTCGCAACCACCCCATTTTCCAAGCGATAACAGCTCTTAGCGCATCAGGTGTCTCAGAGCTACAGTAGCTTGTGCTGTGGGTCCTCGATAACGTGGCTCTCCGATGAACTCTGCACTAATGTAGCCGTGCTGAAAACGAGGCTCTTCACCTGTTGTAGATGCGAATAATGTACACGCACCCCCGACGCGCAAGCATCGGCGACTGTTGCCGTGGGTCGGCCAGTAAATGGTCCCTATATACGGTACACCTAACAATACAACTTGGATCTTGGCGAGTTGATATAACATGTACCCACCCACGGGGGATGTACATTATTTGTCTTTGTTTTCGCGCGTCATGGCATTCGCTACGGTGCGCCATGGCACGCCATGCCGTGCCATGGCCCTTCATGGGGTCCCGCGCCTGTCATGGTGCTTCATGGCAAGTATCATGGCGTGACATGGTGTTTCACGGCACGTTGTTTGGTGGCCTTCCATGAAATGCACCATGGCATTGCCATGGCACTGCCCGACAGCATTGCCACATAACAGGGTCATGACAATTCCAATGTGCCGCGGAACGGTCCATGGCAATGCCAAGGTAGCCCACGGCAATGCATGATACGACAGGCGCATGCCATTGCCACGACAGTCCATGGCAATGCCATGGGTTGGCAATGAGTTGCAATGATGCGCATGGCATTTCCTTGACAGTCCATGGCAGGGTTGTCATGGAATTGCCATGACACACCATGGCAATACCATAATGACCCACGGCAATGCCGTGGCAAGAGAGAGAGAGAAAAAACAAGGGCGAAGATAATAAATGGGGTGGGGAAATATACATACGAAGTATACTCGTATATATATGTTCAACGAGTACACCAGGCCTTCTAGCTATAAAACCCACAACCCGCGTGATTAGAAGTATCATATATACCGAAGTATATACGTACATAAGAAGCGTTTGAAGATGAGTTTTTGGACGAAATCCTCGATCTCTTCCCAGCACAGCCGATGTTTTTTTGTTTTTCTATGTATATACAGGCACGTACAGCAGTATTAGTAGTATGCTTGACCGGGATGTGGGGCGATTTGCCTCCCGACGGACCTTCGTAACTCTCTCTACTCTTGCCTTGACGGTGGTAGGTACCAGCAATTGTCGTCGAAGTCCCTTCACTATTGCTTTGGTCGAGGTCGTCACTTATGTTTTTGTCGAGGTCGTCAACTGTTGTTTTTTTGCCGAGGTCGTCACTGCTGTTGTTTTTGTCGAAGTCTTCACTTCTGTTGTTGTTCTTTTTTTGTCGAGGTCGTCACTGCTGTTGTTTTTTTGTCGAGTTTAGGTTTGCCACTGCTGTTGTTGTGTTCGTCGAGGTGCCATTTGTCGTTGAGGCCGTCATTTTGGCCGTCGTTGTGTGGAACTCGTTTTTTTGTTTTCGTCATTTGAGGTCGTCGTTCGTTGTTCGTGATTTGGTCGTGGAAGTCATCATTTGCCTTTATTCACCGGTCATGGTCAGCAAATGTCTCCATTCATCGACGAAGTCGTCAAAAAATTGAAAGCCAGTCACGGTCGCTGATGCCGTTTTCGAAGGCCGTCGTTGTCGATGTCGTCATTGTCTTTATTCACCGGCCATGATCAGCAAATGTCTTCATTCGACGACGAAGTCGTCATAAAATTGAAAGTCAGTCACGGTCGTTGATGCCGTTTTTGAAGGTCGTCGTTGTATATGTCGTCATGGAAGTCGCCGTTGTCGTCGAAGTCGTCTGTTGTGGTGACGATCGAAGGCTATAATTGTCTGTCGACGTCGTCGTCTTTGCACGTCGTTGAAGTCAATTGACTCGTGGAAATCGGGTTATTGCACCTTCGTCGAGAAGGTCACCATTGCCTGCCTGCCTGCCTGCCTGCCTGCCTGCCTGCGCTGGTGAAAACCCGAATCCATTGGAGGCTGTCGTCCATATATGCAAGTCCGCCTCACACGCGGCTCTTAGTATGATGCGGCTCACCCTTCATGCGTTTCGCCCAACACCTCACGGCGCTTCGCAAAGCTTGGTGCAAGAAATGTCTGCCTGGTTGGTTAAAACCCACCGTGCTCCGTCCAGGCGTTGTAGGGATGCGAGGGTCTATGGTCATACGACTACGGCCATGCACGACATGAGTACACGCCCCCACCACCCCCCACCGCCATGCCCCGTCTCGAAAGGGATGCGTGGTCACAATGGTCAAATTAGTAAGGCAAGTAACAAACGACTACGCCCCCTATGGCGCCATATATGCTGGTGTCACAGGTGACGTTCACGAGCACTGCATAACCAGCATTTTAACACAACCCCTGGATCGGAATTTCCGAGCCGAGGTTATCATATCCCAGTGACACATACAAGAATAGTGGCTTTGGAAATATCTCGACGAGTTCTTTCCATAGACGCATCATCGCTCGGCGTTTGCCCTTCCCCATTGTGAAGGGAAAATCGACCTTGAAATTCGTCAGAGGGGGGTGTGTTATGTTATCATCCCGGGTGATACGGTAGGCTCGACTTGTGGTATCGTGTACCCGCTTTCACGCGCAACGTAAGGACACGTGTACGCCCCCGACACCTGCCTCCGCCAACTGTTGGAAGTGTCTTTATATCAGGAGTAGAAACGGTGCTCCGTCTCGAAAGGGATGCGTGGTCAATGGTAAAATGACTAAGGCAAACAACAAATGAGTACTGCCCCCCCCCGCCCCCCACTCTCCAACGTGTGGCTTGCAGGCGGTGGAGGATCTGACGCTGGAAACTACGGGCAGGTTCATCGCTCCCCAAGGAAGCGAGAGCCTAGGCCTGGGCGTGTACGCGCTCGACAACCCCAGCGAGTACGGACCCTTTTGCGAGCTCCCATGGTAGTCACCGTCATGGAAATATCCGTCACGGTCGCGCAGTCGTCGGACCATCCTGTGACCACGTATATATTAATGTGTAGAAGGCTTGGAGCCTGCGGGGTCAGGCGTGGGGCCGGCGGAGGGCGCCATATGTGAAAGTGCTTGTGCGCAGGAACAAGGGTGTTGGAAAATATGCCGTCGTAGCGCTGGCTCAAGAGAGGAAGAGAGGTACTGGTAGCCAAACCGCGTCTGCTGTGGGATCGTCCCACCGAAATTGGACCTTGGCGCGTTACCACGTCCGCACCAGTTGTTGGTTGGACCCGATGTGTTTGCTGCATACTGCGACTGCTGCGGTGGAAACGCAGAGCACGAAAGGCGACGACAGTAGTATTTGTTGTGTACATGTGCGATATGACGAATCTCATTTTGTTTTTGTTGGTGAGAGGGGCCGTCATTGTCAACGGCGGGCTTTCTGCTGGACGGCGCGGACTGGTGGTATGTGGCTTTTAAGCGTTGTGCTTCGTATACATGGGATTATAGATTATAGATACGAGGTACTTGATATTGGTTAGCAGTAAGCGGCCCCTGTTTTAAGACTGCCCCCTGGCAGCACAGGAAGACGGTACCTTTTCTCGACTGTACAGTACCAGAGAGAACCGCAAGCGTGTGCATCCTCCATTTTGTTTGTGCGCGATCATACACTGCTGTAACCGCCTGCCTTATTGTTGGAACGGACTCATGCGCAATGGCGACTATTACGCGGAGCGGTTGTACTATCATTGAAGAAGGACATCGGTAATAACTTGGGTCCCAAACGCCAGGTGGCAGCGATTGAGATATTGCTGTACGTAGTCAGGTGGAGCAGTGCACTCACGAGAGGAAGGATAAGTTAGTGCTCGAGTCGGGGTATGCCCTCCTCAAACAACTTGGGAAGATGCACGGTCGACGGCTACATGCACCGTACGGGGCACGGTACCAATAGACCCCCAGCACATACTCTCCTTGACATTTGCTTGTGCACATTGATACTTGCTCAAAGGCACCGATACTTTCTCGTGGCAACTTAGTTACGCTGTGTCATTGTCATCGTCCTGAAGTTATAATTATGTTTTCACCTTAGTTGTGCGGATGATCCGATAATTCAGAGTGCTCGATCCAGAATCCAAGTCAGCAAGCTGACTCATAACCACTGTACTCCGCTTTTCAAGCAAGCTATTTGCGCATGTGCCTGAAGACGCTATTCATAGGTTTTGTTGGGTCCTTGAAAACGTAGCTCTCTGATGTACCTCACACTACAGCCGCTCTGAAAATGAGGCTCATAACCTGTTAAGGACGCGAATAAAGCGAGCATCCGCAGATATCCCCCAGTTTACTGACGTCTTCAATAATCAAAACTTCAAACCTGTCCGTCACCCGCCAAAATCGTCAAGAAGTCTCATACCTGTGGTTCTTACGGCAATTGGTGACAAAAAAAACGCTCAAGGCCCAACAAACCTAAACGGGAGGTATACCGTTGTCTGCCAAGCGGCCCAACACTCCAATTTTTCATTGGGATGAAAACTACCAGAGCTGTACGAGTTCAAAGTTACAGCAAGGAACATCGGAAGATAATTCAAGCTCGCTGCAGCAAGAAACAACAGCGGCTAGGGCCACATACAACAGCAACACGGGCTAACAGCAACAAACGATCGACATGCAACTCGAGTCGCGCAAGGGAACACCCAGGAGGCAACAACATACCAACCCAGCACTACACGCACAACGACCAGCTATCTATCTCCAGCAGCTGCCTAAGCCAGCCATCAGCAACACGCAAGCATCAACCACCACCAGCACGGAGCAACGCTCGGAAGAAGGCGTCTGCTCCGAACGAGGCTTCTCTTCTACTAGGCACTAGGTGGATGGGGGGGGTGAGTGGCGCAAATCGCTACCTAGTTCACTCGGGGATAAAGGGGTCGGGGTTCCGTAGCGTCACGAGAGAGAGCCCATCCTAGCGCCGTCAGCGTGGGCGAGCGCGACGACATTGCTTGTGTTGGCGGGTGTTGGCGGCGAGAGGGAGGGGCGGAACGATGGGTCGGAAGGATGGGGGTAGCCATTTGGTCGCCTCGCCGTTGTGTGGTCGGCAAGGGAGAAGCGTCCAAGCAGGGGGTCAAAAGCGAGGGCTGGTACTACTCGGTAGTAAGTACGACCGACGACTACATGAACCCTGCGCGTGGAGTGTACTGGCAGAGGTTCATACCCATGCGCCACGATACTTGTTGGCGGATATTGGTAAGTACTTTAACAAGTTATCTATAGCCACTCTATGCTATTATCAAGTGCCGACACTACAAGTAGTAACGTTCATCCCAGTCGCGCACATAGTCGCGAAACCAGGGTGATTACACTACAGCAGCAACCAAATCGCCTAGCTGAGTACCCTATACCTACTGTGATTTTTAAACAAGAAATGCCTGCCGCACATTTTTCTAGAGAAGCTAGCTTGTGCTGTGTCCTCGAAGGCGTCACTCTCCCTTGTACCCTGAACCGTAGCGCCGCACAAGCGACGAGGCTCACAACCTGTTATGAGTTCGGAGAATATGCACACCTACAGGGAGCTGCAAAGGCTGGCACTGTTTGCGGCTAGACTGTCGAGCTTGGCGCACACAGCTGTGCAATAAGACGGTTTGTACCAGACAGTCGCTTGGGCCCAAAGCCACATATAGAGACGTATAGTCCAGGTGGAGCAGTGAAGGCAGTTAAAGGAAGGATATAATAGTGATCGAAGTGGGTACAAGACACTCAATCATCTCGGAAAGTCGCACACTCAACGGGGACATGAACCATACGAGCCATTGTACGGGCAGTCCCACAACAATGTTCAATGCCAATTAACTTCTCGTGGACAATGCGTGTTCCCGACAAGTTAGATACCCTGCGCTTTCGTCAACGTCCCGACATATCCAGTAGACATTGCATACTACTGTATCCGCGCAGATTGTCTTGAACCCACTCGGATCAATCCAGCAACGAGGGTGTCACGGTGGATTTACTCGCAACCACCCCATTTTCCAAGCGATAACAGCTCTTAGCGCATCAGGTGTCTCAGAGCTACAGTAGCTTGTGCTGTGGGTCCTCGATAACGTGGCTCTCCGATGAACTCTGCACTAATATAGCCGTGCTGAAAACGAGGCTCTTCACCTGTTGTAGATGCGAATAATGTACACGCACCCCCGACGCGCAAGCATCGGCGACTGTTGCCGTGGGTCGGCCAGTAAATGGTCCCTATATACGGTACACCTAACAATACAACTTGGATCTTGGCGAGTTGATATAACATGTACCCACCCACGGGGGATGTACATTATTTGTCTTTGTTTTCGCGCGTCATGGCATTCGCTACGGTGCGCCATGGCACGCCATGCCGTGCCATGGCCCTTCATGGGGTCCCGCGCCTGTCATGGTGCTTCATGGCAAGTATCATGTCGTGGCATGGTGTTTCACGGCACGTTGTTTGGTGGCCTTCCATGAAATGCACCGGCACTGCCCGACAGCATTGCCACATAACAGGGTCATGACAATTCCAATGTGCCGCGGAACGGTCCATGGCAATGCCAAGGTAGCCCACGGCAATGCATGATACGACAGGCGCATGCCATTGCCACGACAGTCCATGGCAATGCCATGGGTTGGCAATGAGTTGCAATGATGCGCATGGCATTTCCTTGACAGTCCATGGCAGGGTTGTTGTCATGGAATTGCCATGACACACCATGGCAATGCCATGATGACCCACGGCAACGTGGTGGCAACCCATGGCGATTCATGGCACTGCCATGGTGTACCATCAAGGTTCATGGCAATGCCATGGAGAGTTATGGCAATGCCATGGCGTGCCATGGGTGTTCATGGCACTACCATGGTGTATCATCAAGGTTCATGGCAATGCCACGGAGAGTCATGACAATGCCATGGCGTGCCACGGAGAGTTATGGCAATGCCCTGGCGTGCCATGGAGGTTCGTGGGAATGCCATGGCATGCTGTGACATGCCATGGCAATGCCATAGGATACCATGGAAGAGCCAAACCATGTAGATCTCCGCCTCTTCGCCGATCTAGCTATAGGTGATACCTGAGGCCATCTCGATTATAAGCTATATTACGTGATGGTTGATGTTCGTAAGCAGGAACACCCCACCCTACTGCAGGCATAATTAGTCGGGCAGGAGGTGCGCCCACCACTGCCAAATGCAACTGCGGGGATCAAACACGCCAATACCGGGGAGGGAGGTGTCGAGGGCGCGGCTCTATTAGGCATGGCAAAGTGCTTGCCGTAGTACCGGACCGCGGCTCAGTCGCGGCACCGGTTTCTCATTTACTCCGCAATCATAATTTTACAAAACCGAGACGCCAACGATGCTATCATTTAAGTTTTTGTATGTAACACATGGAGAAAAAACACGCAATGAGCGTAACACGACGCGTGAAACAAAGACAATGCTCTAGCGGAACTGCTCCGCGCGCTTACGTAGATTCTTATCCTAGCCATCACGGGCTGTGGGATCACATCGTCCAGCTCCACCCAGATGCGAGTGAGCAAGGCGATGGAAGGGCGCCCACCCAAACTAACGAAGATTAAGACCTTTCCCCCCCGCAGGGTACATGACGCATAGTTGGTCGTAGGTGACTGAAAACAAATCCACAACGGCGAAGGGATGGGTGCCGGTGCTTTCGCATATGCAAAGTATACCCACATGAATATATGTAGACGCTTTAATTGCGGGGGAAATATCCTGTAGTATGTCGGTGATATTTTGCCCAGAGCATATTGCGTGGCTGTTCAGTAGCAAGACAGAGGCAGCGAGAGAAGCGGGTTCTTCCCGTTAAACGGTTGTATCGTATGCTATGACCAAGACACACCCTACATGGGAACCACCTTCTTTATTTAGCGCATGCGCAGGCAACGTGGGCCAGGACGGGGAGTTAACGTTTCAAAACTGATTATCACGTGCAAGAGGATTGATACTATCGCGTCGCTACAACGGCACGTAGAGGACAAGACCCGTCCTCAAACGAAGTGGGGGGTTATAAGCGCTTGCTGAAAGCGCCTTTCATGAAGCGGACTACTGTTGACCGTGCGCATGTAGAAGAAGTGTTCGCGAACATGATGCTTATTACAAAGGAGCTCGCGACGATCGCTCGTCGAACGACCACTCGAAAAACTTCAGCAGCCGAAGGAACGCCATCATAAATTGAATACCCCCCCCCACCGACGTATACTCGAGCAAGCCGCCTATAAGCAAGGATGTCACACCCACGCACCGTTTGGACACCTTCGCCATTGTCGCGGTCGCTACCGCATCCATCCTGGGAACGCAGACGCTCGTCGAGGCTGGGGTACACGCCGCTGAGCATGCAACCTTCCAAGGAGATGGCACCGCCCATGCCGACCACGATGTCTGTGCTACGTAGTAGCCGCTTGGAGTGCCCGAATCAGCCGGCGGAAGCGGTAAGGAAAAGTCCACAGACAGATCGCTGCTTTGGTCGTGAGCTACTGTAGTAGACAAACCCAACTCGAGGAGACGGCAGCGAACACCGATCTGCTGTGGTACACACACCCCGAGGGGAGGACCCGACGCTCGTGGTCCCCGAAAGGGCCGGAACCGGGGGAACGGTGCGGGCATGGTACAACGTAATAAACTATCTGGGGGAGAGATCCTGCTCTATTGCTTCCCTTCCACCCCAGCCGCCTGTGTTGGGGGCGCACACATACAAATGTCGATGCATGTGCGTACAGTTGTGTGCATCATGGTACGCGTTTCCCCGGAAACGACGGTTCACGTTATTTTACCGCGGGCGCCTACGCGTGCTACGGTAGAGGTAGCACTTTTTGGCCGAATCGTTTTCGGAACTATCGAGCTCCTTAACCCAAATTCGTCGGACTTTCATTTTTGTGACGAATAATGTTTCAGAGTATACTTCGGTCATGAGATTTCGCATCCGGCAGCACTTTTTATTTTCCTTCAAAATCAGTTTTTCGGTGAGGTATGACGCTCCTTAAGTGAGGAGCTCAGAAAAAACATGGTGCACCTCTATCGTAGCATGCGTCCGGGCCTAGAGGTAGTGGTGGGAGTATTGTACAAACCATGAACACACTAAACAATAGTGCCAATATAGGTAACATTTGGACTTGCAGGAAACCACAGTTTTGAAATTAGTCGGGGGAAAACAGGGGAGGCAAAGACGCAAGCAGCAGCGATTGTTTCTGTTGCCTTCGAAAATAGTTTTTCTTTCTACTTCACAACATCCAGCGCACTCAGAAACCGCGCTGATTCTTCTTCCTTCGAGAGATTCAATAACACCCCGGAGCCCGAAACTATGCAACGGAGAACATACGCAACAAGCCAAAGGAAAACGACGAAACGACATACCAAACGTACCCAGTACGAAAATATCAACACAAACAACAGACTCAAATAATATCTTTGTAAATACGAATGGAATACGAGAGGGACCGAAAAAAAGGAAAAAGGAAGTATTAATATTACGGAGGACCATAGTTAATAGGACCAAATTTTGTGAGTAAAAATAGGTGAGTATGTAAGTTTCTGTATATGCCATATGTCCTATTTACTATGGCCCCCCGTAATAGTCGAATGCGAAGATACAAACAAAGCTGATACATGGCGTTGGTCGGTATGCTGCAACTCCCGCAATTTCGACTTGTGTCAACTCTGTTTTCCCACGGAAAAAAGTTGGGGTGTGGCCCTATATTCAACGACCACAACTGCATTAACGGGTGCGAACAGGCAAACGCCCGATTATCGCCCTACCCCATGCACATGCGTTTGAATACTTCGTTCGTGATGTACATACAGTAAGTACACACAGCGCGTGCGAGAAAAAAAAAACAAATCTGAAATGACTCTGGGATGGAACATCCCTCTCTGGTCCTGCTGTGGTGTGCGGTCCTTTTGTCATACACAATACACAACAAACATGCTTGGTTGCTCTGCTTACGGTGGGCACACCCCCCTCCCACAACTTCTTGACAAAACAACAAGGGGCCATAATACAAATCCTATATTAACTCTGCCTACGGCGCACCCCCCCACACACACACACAACTTATTCACAAGATACAAGGGGGAAACATATATTATATGTATCCCCCCCTTCATTGAATTCCTCGACCATGTGGCGACGAGAGCGTCATCAACAAAACACGAAACAACGAGCAGAGCATGAAGTACCCCTTCTCTGCTGTGATGGCACGGGTAGCGTCGATTTACGACTCTCACCGCAAAGCCCATTGTACTCTTCGCCGTTGCTAAGTTGGCGTTGCCTCACGGATGGTATCACCAACAAATCCACGATCCACGTGTTCAGCAAGGAGTTCATGGCCCGTTCCTACACGCACTGAGGTGGATCACAGCCCCGAGACATCTCCCCACACAGCAGTTATACCTCAACACCTGACATTATAATACTACTGTAGTACTACTATTGTTACGAATATTAAAAAAACAATGACAAGGAGGAGAGTGTGATAGAAGAGGCAAAGCTCTGGAAACCGCACAGCAGTGGCAGGACAAAAACGGGGGGGAGGGGGGGGTAACAAACTCAACACAAAACCGACAGAACTGTGGGTGATAATTGGATGGGGCAACGGAATGTGTACCTCGTGCTCGGCGTCTCCCCAGCAAGTGCAACTACGTGCAATCAGCCAGCCCCTCTTGGACACGTTCATCATGACAACATATGAGTCCTGGCACCAGGCATCTCCGCAGCAACTACAAACTTCACGAAAACCAGTCAGTCTCTCCCGCGGACAAGTTACAGCAAGACAAGGGAACAATAGCGCAGTGGCAGCAGATATCATCGCAGCAACACTCTTCTTTCGTGCTGCACCACAGCCGCCTCGCACGGTAAGCCTCCAGCCGCCTCGGTGAAGGAGTGACTTCAGAGGGTCAGCTCGACGATGTAAAAAACAAATCGACGATTTTTGAGCAAACGGTCAACTACGTGATTTAACGGAATGATACAAAACCGGTGACCCGAGTTATCGGTTTCGGGGAGTTATAATGCAAGGAGGTGTACAGCAAGGGAACGACATGGTTTTACCCGTGCTGCTGCTGGGTGCTTAGGCTGCTCGTAGACGACTGATGACACCAAAATTAGCATTTTTTGGCCGCTATCTGTTACATCCGTTATACCCGTTATATCTAGGGCTGTGAGTTGGCTGGAGTTCCCGCCTAGTTATTAGTTGGCTGGCGAAGCCAGCCAACTAACTGACTTTAGTTGACTAGTTGGCTGGTGCTAGCCAGCCAACTAGTCGACTAAAGCCAGGCGAGCGAAGCGAGCCAAAAAAGCCCCCCCCGGCCGAGGGGGCCCCGCTGGAGGCGCCCCCGGAGGGCCCGCCGGAGGCGCTTCCGGAGGATCCCGCTGAAGGCGCCGCCGGAGGCAAAACATACGCTATTTGGCTACATTTTACACACAAAAAGCATGATAAATGGGCCAAGTTTATCTCTGGTTTTGATCACGAAACAGGCATCTTTCTAAACTTCGTCTCAGTTTGTCGGATATTAAAGAGATGCACCAGAAATATAGGGTACGTTCTCGTACTCGGTACGTTGAGCATCTCACTTGCTTTACCCATTAATGTGCGTATATTTTGTTTTGGTTTTTCTCTGTTTCAGTCTGTGACCACATAATTTGTATCTCTAGGATTGAGAATCAGGACAGGCACTGGGTGTACTGATGTGGTTGAGTAGAAATAACGGGTTTAATGTGAAGACAACACACACATACTCGTGCGGCAGGCAGTAGCACATCACCAGACCAGTACAAACTAAAAATAGGACACAAAATAGACTGGGATCGGCCAAACTAGACGGGGATCGACCAAAATAGACTGGGATCGACACACAGCTCAGGACGAGCATCGCTCAAACACCCGAGCCAGAGGTGCTAATCATCCAGTTGACACGCTCATGAGAGAGACATGCTTGTATTGTTACAGTAATAGCACGTTGGGACAAAATCCCGCCATCACAGTCAGTTGACCGCATTAAGCATAAGACCAGAGTTCTACCTTTTACTTAATACTCGTATGGTCCGTCCGGCAAAAAATATTTCCCATGAGGTTTACGAAGTGTGAATAGTCATAACTCATGTTTTTTTTGTTTTTTTTAATGAGACAACCATGTATTCGTGACCGCATAGACAAGAGGAATCGATGCTGAGAACGAGAAAAAAACTGATTTTCCACACTAAATTCAAGTAGTTACGCAACAATGCATCAAAAAATATTTCTCCAAGACTGGCCAAAATCGACCAAAATCAGTCATTTTGGGCAAAATTATGAATATCTCACGCAATTTGGTATTGCTGCAAACGAAACAAAAACGGCCTGGAGGCGTGGACGAGAGCAATCGTTTGCCGTATGCTATTAGTATATCGCACGATATGTCAAACAGTAGTAACCAGGGGAAAATGACCTTCGATATACATTGTTTCCCTCATATTCTTCTCCCTCTTTCGCTAAATTGAATAATGAATTATCACCCCTCTTTCGCTAAAATTGTGTCTAATAGTATATGTTCATATAATGCATTCGTATCATCATATATGACTTGATATATGCATACAAGATGCGTGTGTGGTATCTCTCCCTCTAAAGCTGTTTTTTATTTTGAAAAAAATGGCCGGCGGCCTATGGTCATAGCTCCCCAAATCACTGCTCAGAATTTGGGTTTGAAAAGTATTACACCCAGGGAAACAAGGGGCTTGTTTATACGTTTTTGACATAAACGAGGCGAATTAATATAATAAAAAAAAAATCGTGAGAAGCTGCGCGCAGTGTTAAGCTTTCTGACGGTGCCTCCAGATTTCCGAACAGCTCAAAACATCCTGAGAAGTGTACCTTGGTGCGGGGAATGTATTGGAAATATTGAAATATTGTCCCAGATGGAATACAAAGATGCAGAACCCCGCAAATCATCTCGCATCAAAATAATGAATCCCTGTCCCCGTTTGGGGCGCTTGGAAAACCGGCGCTCCTTCTGTACGCGGTAGCGAACCGCTACCTTGTCGCGTGCACTCGCTTTCGGAGGAGCGCACGGTACAGTCACTTCTTCGTCGGACGCTCCATCACCGCCATGCACCGCCGACAGGCCAGGCTCAGCGGTGCCAGCACCCTCGGCCCTGCCATCGGCACCGGCACCGTCGATGGCGATGGGTTGATGCGCCATGAGTTGTGGGGGACCTATCTCTGTGCCGCGTGGTGGTACTGCTTGGGGACGCCGAGAAATACGCACCCCGTACCAAACAAGCCGTCCTACAAGCAAGGAACCCCCCCCCCAAAAAATAGTTGGATAGTTGGCACCGCCGCAACTAACTTAAAAAACTAGCCAGCTAATAACTAGCTGGCAACTATTAGTCAGCCAACTCACAGCCCTAGTTATATCCGTTATATCCATTATACCCGTTATATCCATTGTATCCATTATAACCATTATACCCGTTATATCAGTTATATCCATTATATCCGTTATATCCATTATACCCGTTATACCCGTTATATCCATTATATCCATTATATCCGTTATATCCGTTATATCCGTTACATCCGTTACATCCCTTAAAAGGGGTCCCACAAGGGGTTAGGCGGCAACAGCAAGCTGGCACACCCGCTGCGCCGCAAGGAACGCCGCCCAATGAACGGCCGCGTGAGTGCCGCGGAAGCCGTGACTCTCCTGGTGAAAGTTCGTACGCGACGAAAGGCGAGAGGCACGCCGGGCGGGGTGGGGGGGTGGGGTGGGGGGGGAGGCAGAGTTCAGACCTTGTTCAAACACAGGAGGAGAGGGGGGTTGAAACAGTCGTCGTGTCACTTAGGCCAAGTTGACAACTGTAACTGTTTTACTCCCGAACGCGAAATTATCGCCTCTGTAATATAATACTGTCTTATACCTGGTACGTTAAGCAGTTACGGGGCGATTGTAGCAACCTGTAGACATACTTCGTTCACGCGGTGTTACTGTAGATATGCCCGTATCAGGTACCAGGTTTTGTATACAAAGCTGGACATCTTTTTGTTCGCTTTCCAGGCAGGAAAAGCGCGGATGCGGACAGGCGTGTGTTCTATATCGGGGGGTCTCTCCAGACCACTACTGCTGTTGCAGAGCAAAGGCGAGTAGTCTGACTTCAACAATGACAACTTGTATGCGTCCTTTTCTGTAGACCCCCCTACGTACACATCAGTCAGTCGTCTCGGCTTAATAGTACTGTAGTACAACACTGTGTATCGCTCAGATCGCTCAGATCACTCAGATCATACCCCACGGTTCCCGACATGGCACGAAAGAGCGCCCGGTAAGGAACACCCGCTTTCAGGATCACCTACTCTATACAGGTGGTGAGGACTGCCCCCGTGCACACTGTGGGCGCAAAAACACCCTTGTGGAGGCATTTATCAATGTAGCACACCATTATTAGGAGCACCGGGTTGACAGGTTTTCGACGCCTTCTTGGCGGGGTTTGCCACATTTTTCAATGCCTGCACACATAGCTTTTACGTCCACATTGTGCAAGGGGGGGGAGGGGGTCTTGGCCATCTGTGCATCGAGCACGGACGCCATTCATGTTTGACCTTGAAAAGGGCTCGTGAACACGATATACAGCTATGTATGCGAAACGTCCGAAGAAACAGCTTGTCATGAACAAGGAACGAATAAAACGCGTGCCACGCACAAACACACACCTGGCACTCGCTGAGCAGATCGTCGTCGATGGTGTAACTCGCCACCACGGTAACCAGCATCAGTCGCAGCATCGCCACCGCACCCTTGTCTTCCTGACCGAGCGCGCTTTCCTTGACCTTTGCGTGTACAATAAAGACAAAAGGGGCGATTCAGCACGTAGCGTGGGATGGCGAAATCCGCCGGTACCCGCCGGTACCCGCCGGTACCCGCCGGTACCCGCCGGTACCCGTCGATACCCGCCAGTACCCGCCGGTACCCGTCGGTACCCGTCGGTACATGTCGGTATCCGTCGGTGCCAGCCGGTACCCGTCGGTACCCGTTGGTGGAGCATCGCCGCCCGACCTTGACGCACCAGCTTATCCCTGTAGAACTGTCCGTGAATCTATTGATAGGCGATAATCACCCCCGACCGAACTATTCGAGCGCGGTGACCTCACCAAAGTAAACAGCAAGCATCGTGGCGGTATATATATATATATATATACAGGGTACATGCGACCCAACATCGATCATTTTTCAACAGAACAGCTCTACATATGCCTACATACGTTTGTTTGCGTTGTCCCTGCTAATAGGTCTCACCGCAGGAGCCAGCCAGTTCTCACGCGGCCCCCGTGGGGCCTTTCCCCCGTCCCAGCCCTTAATCCAGGACTTCATGTACGAAACCAAGACCTTGGGCACAAACGTCTTCACCAAGAGCTCCGCCTCCGATGCGAGGAAAACCACAGCTGCGCCGATTGCCGGGTCTGCGGCCGCCCACGAAAGCTCTTTCGGGAGTTCCAGGGGGATGTCGTCTGTGGTCCCCTCCATGCCGTTCACTGTCGGGATCACCTATTAATATTATGTAAAGAGCGGTGAAGGAGATTGCGGCGACCTAGAGGTACAGTTAAAAAGTGTTTTACGAACGTAAGGTGCATGACGTATCGGGTGCAAACTACCTGGTACGGCTTTGGGGTCAAAACAATGCTGCACCTACTCGTACTGCTGCAGAACTTTTGTGAGTGGGATTGAGGAGGGGGTATGACGTGCTCATGGTGGGCTTGGAACGCGGGCTCAAAAGGGTCAAACGCCTCCCGCCGAAACAGACCACGATTGGTTTGAGAACTACTGTACTACTACTCTGAACGGAACTACAAGGAGCGCTTAAACCCTATTACGAATATCAAACCGTCCTTACATTTATGCCCAGAGCGGTACCACAGGTAAAGGACGACTTACCAAAGTGGCTAAAACACATAATCTCAACCAGAAAGCGATAAGGTTCCAACTCCACCTTGTTGATCTCCTTGAGGACCCGTCCCGCCTCGACCTTGCCGTCCTGGTTGTCCATCATCCACGACATCCCCCAGCTCATCAATCGCTGAATTATCGGGGATGCTGGCTTCAGCTTCACCATCATGCGGATCGGCAGCGGGAACATAGGGCCCCCTTCCGACTTCGAGACGAAGCTAACCCAGGCGAGAGGGAGGAGGAGGAGGAGGAGGAGGAGAGGAGAACGAACTTAGCGTCGGGTGCACCGGGGAAACTTATATAGTGTAGAATGTGGAAAGCAACTACTGATAGCCGGGTGAGAGAGAGCGGGATGGGCGTCGAGTGCACCGACAGGCAGAATGCGACTTTCGAGGTGCAACGCCGTTGCCAAGACGCGGTTAGGAGGAGAGGGGGGTGAGCGTCACGTCCACCGATACAATAGGGCGCAGAAGGTACGCCACGCCATACCTTGGTATTATACCATGGTACACCTTGGTACGCCATGGCATACGCCATGTTTTGGTATACCTTGGTACGCCTTGGCATACACACTTTGGTATACCTTGGTACGCCATGGCATACGCCAAACCTTGGTATACCTTGGTATACCTTGGTATACCTTGGCATACGCCATACCTTGGTATACCTTGGTATGCCATGGCACGCCAAGCTACGCCGAGAGGAGGGGTACTGGACCACGCATCGGCATGCGCCTGCTGGAATGGCTTTTGTGTGCGATACTTTGATCCGGTGACAAGGGACGGGTGCTGCGAGAGAGGTGGCACGTTTTGGCCGAAGCGGTTTCTGAAATATCGGGCTCCTTAACAAAAAATCGTCGGACTTCACTTTCATTCTTGTCCTGTGTAAGAACAACTCAATACGTAGGATATTTGGGTTTTGTACTGCTGTATTCTATGGCGGTTTACTAGGATACGAAACCGTCAGTACAGGCAGCTTCGACGCCTGTCTGCCTGTGCTGTGAGATAATAATTCACTCTGTTTCTACTCTTGTACCCGAATCTCTCGTCAGCGCTAGCTACTGCATACTCTCTTCTGCTGCAGCGCCGTCACTACTGCATGCTCTACTGCTGCAGTGCTGTCATCTTGCAGTATTTTTTTATGTCATATCTAAGGGTCGTTCTTATCGAGCAACTTTTTTCCAAAATTTCCAAATATTTTTTTCGCGCAATTTTTAGGACTTCCATATTTTCCAAAAATAATTTCCAAATTTTGGAATGCGAAGCCTTCCAAATATTTTGCCCTCTGTAAAAATTCCAAATTTCCAAATAAATCCTGTTTTTTCTTGATTTTCCTATTTTTTTTGGAAAATTTATTTGGAAATTTTGGAAAAAAGTTGCTCGATAAGAACGACCCTAAGCCATGGGATTGTTGATCGGGTATGCAGCACTTTAGTTTTCCTCCCAAGTCAATTTTCGGGTGAGGTGTAGAGCTCCTCAAGTAATAAGTGACCACCCTTATGAGGCAGAAAAAAAACACGGTGCAGCGCCTCTACTACCGTAGCATACGTCGAGGTTGCAGGCCGAGACGCTTGCTACTATCACAGGGGTAGCACCTTTTTTGGGGCAAAATCATTTTCTGAGTGCTGGGACTTTTCTCAACTGATGGACTGCCCAGCATCGTGCGTCGTTTACACTATTACGGGAGACTATAGTAAATACCAGTAGGACCTACGGTAGACACAAAAACCTATATATTCCCCTATTTTTACTCAAAACAAATGGTCCTGTTTACCATGGTCCTCCGTAATAATTTTCGTCACAGACCACTGAGGCTATATATAGGGAAAATTGCTCATCAGGGTTAAGTGTGCCGTTTCAAAAAGCAAAATGAAACCCAGTTTTTGGGTGAGACGTACGTACGGTACAGCTCTTCGAGTGAGGGGAGCATCCTAAAATCGAAGGCGCACCGCTGCTACCGTAGCATGCATTAAAAACAATTATTTTTGTTAAATTTGTCTCCTACGCGTATATACAATATCCCTACTGTACTGGTGTAGCAGGATCCCGATATCTCGCCGCAAATAATCGGCTCAATTTTGCGGTGCGAGCTCACCATATCAAACCAAAAAACAAAGCACCTACAGTATATACTACCTCTTGATAATCAGAGCACCCGCGGTCTCTCTTATCACTCCGCGCACAGTCTATCAATACGACATATATATGACTCACGTTACTGCTTGTTGTATCGAGGGGACGGTGAGAAACTCTCCCGGAAAGCAGCAGCTGTTGTAGGAAATCGGGCCGGTTCTTCTCGGAACTGCTACTACTCTTGTGAGAGGTGCCTAAGAACAATTTCCCGTTTCCCTAGGATAGTAATTGCAATAGTTCACGCCCCGGACGAAGCACTTCACCGTACGTACGCATTTAGCTAAAACAAATCGAGGGTCGTACGCGGGTGAGTTGTATGAGCTACATGCGCTGCACTTATTTTCCCCGCGTGAACCATTATGGTAGGCGGGTAGAGCTCATCTGCACACGATTTCAAAGCTTGAGCTGAAGAAGATTGCTTTTATCTGCACATCTGCCGAGCGTGGGCTACATATGAGCTGCACGATCTAGCCCATCTATCTGTACCCAGGATGAGCTATCGGAGCTCCATGATGAGCTGCTTCACATGATAGGAGGTACTCGTAGCTCATCTATACCAGATACCAGGTAGTATACGTTTTTGAAGGCTTGGGCTACGCACGATAGATGAGCTAGCTCACAATAAGCTGCATATAGTGGAAAACACAAGTGCGAGCTGGTTCAAGGAAACGCCAGAAGAAATTCTCTCCCCCACGAATTCCTGCAGTAGTAGCATCCTATCTATCTATCTATCTACTCGAATGGAACATATTTGGCATCATACCGACCGCGTGCTACGATAGATAAATGTAGCAGCAACTGTTTTTGGCTGAATTGCTTTCTGGACGACAGGGCCCCTTGGCCCCTTAAGAACTGGTCCCCCGTTTTTGGGGACAAACTACTTGGAATTAGTGTGGGATACATTTGTCAGTTCTGAATGGGTTAACCCAAAATCGTCGATTTTTCATTTTTGTGTTGCAATATTTTTCGTTGTGTAGTTTGAGGCCATGGTATTGTGCATCGGGTACATTGAATATTCGTACGTATCATATAGTATACAGCAGTATAGCACTTTCGTTTTCCTCCAAAACCAGTTTTTGACTTATACTATTAGTATATACTTCTATATTACTTGCTATTGGTATAGAGCTCCTCAAGTGAGGGTAGGAGCCCCATACCAAAAAAAAACAATGGTTGTGGTGCATCTCTACCATAATAAGCATGCATGCGTCAATCTCCGATAACGAAACATCATCATCAGGCAAATAACAAAACAAAAGCACCTACTACGTACCTCGTCAGGGTGAGAGGTGTTCGTAAGGAGTAATAAAATACATACGTGTGTGCGCGGAATTTCACCGGTCTGACTCGATAAAAAACGGCGTGGACTTTGGCCGGCGGGGAATATTCACATATTCGTTTCCGTCGTTTATAACTTGAACCACAGACAGCCTTCACGCACGTACAAGAACGACATCGCTCAACAAAAACAACAATGAACTGCATGTTTTTTTTGCATATATATATATATCATGTGAGATCGGAGCTGTTTCTGTTCTGAATAAACCCGTTCAAATTATGGCGTGTGCCGCAGGCAGACTACGACAAACAAGTTGTGACGTGTACCGCAGGTAGACTACAAGTATGTCGTTTCCTTCCATCAGCGAAATTAACTATTCTTATTAATAATCCACACTGCTGTTCTACGAGAAGCTCAAGTCAACAATTAATAAATTCCATCAACCCCTACTACAACAGTCAGTAAAATACCCCTCTTGCATGTTCTCCCTATTACTGCTGTCATACCGGTATTTCGGGGGACCATACATAGTTAATAGGACGGGGGCGTCCAGAAAAACGAGAAAACGACACACCACACCCCCAGAGGTCGGAATAGAAAGCCGTTGCAACCGTTGTGATCACATGATGAAATAAGAAAATGGAAAAAAAAGAATTATCCTTATTTTCATTTTTTTCACTTGGTTTTAGTAACCCGCCCCCCCCGCCCCCGTCCTGAACGAACAAAAAATTATGCGAGATGTCGAAAAAAAAAAAATCGACCACCCTCGAATAGGATAACATATTATTAGTAAAATTATGTAAATATATAGGTTTTTGTATGTACCGTAGGTCCTATTTACTACATTAGCCCACCCCGTAATAGGATTGGAATTTTCGTTTTTTTTTAAACGACAATACAGCATTCCCGGACCCACCACAAAACAACAAGAGTGAGAGCTCGCACACATCACAGCAGCATCATAAAACAACACGTCTAGCACGGCAACCACGCACGGGGGGCAGCAGATCTAGCGGTGCCCCAGGCGTAGATATCATGCTGGCAGCGAGCAGGAAGCGGGCTCTTCTTTCTATGGATAGATGTGTCCAGGCCCGACAGACGAGGCGATCGATGTGGAGCGTCGCAATAGTCCTAGGGCCCAGGGGTGGGCTTTTTCAGCTACACCGCTACACACATATTGAAACACGTGCATTTTTACCTGGAAATATATACATATATACTTCGTATACAGTATATACAGTAGTATAAATATACTACTGTATATACTGATCTAAGTACATGAGCTATGATGATGGTGCATATATATACTGATCTAAGTGCATGAACGATTTATTATGTATGGCGTTTCCCGGGGTGAGCTGTACGTGACAGCTCGCCCGGCACACGTTTTTTTCAAGGGTGATCTATTATAGGAGCCACATGAGCTGCATATACATACATACATGTGTCTCCTATAATAGATCACCTGCAGGAGGGTAGCTCATCTGCACATAAATGCTTTCAAAGCTTGAGTTTGTGAAGATATCATAGCTCATCTGCACATATCTGCCCATCCAGGGTGAGCTACAGAAGCTGCAGGATAAGCTGCACATTTACTTGCCGGGATGATGTAATGGTATGGGCTAGGAAGGCCGGTAATTACCTCTGTATAGGTAATTGGTCCGTTTTCGCATAACTTGGATGACATTCGTATTCGGGGTATTTATAAGATCTGAGGGCCATACGCCTATTAATAGCAACTTAGAGGTGTGGGAGGGGTTTTGAGGAGCCGCATCTTCGACTCATGTTCTAATTCGGGGAACTGGGATTTCCCCGTTCTTGCCATATTTCTGCATATACGGCTCATCAGGGTGGGCTAGTGTAATGGTATGGGCTAGGAAGGCCGGTAATTACCTCTGTATATGTAATTGGTCCGTTTTCGTATAACTTGGATGGCATTCGTACTCGGGGTATTTATAAGATCTGAGGGCCATACGTGAAGCCCGCCCGAGGCAGATGTCATCTGGCTCGGGGATTAATAAAGCTGCTTCTCTTCTACGGTTGACTCTACGGAAAGTGAGTAACACCAAGGATGCTTAATAGACAAACCTGCAAGGGGATATTCTGTGTCTCACCCAGTCCTATCACAACGACCTACAAGGAGCCGCAGTGCACGAACTGTACATGGTTCCCCCGGCTTGAGCTACAGGAGGCAGGTCATCTGCACATAATGTTTTCAAAGCTTGAGCTATACCTGGTACACGATAGACGACCTACAATAATAATAGTAAGTAGATCGTGGGCAATTTTCACCTCTTATCATTAATAATAGTTCATTTTTCTATTTTCTTGCCAGAAAAAAACACGAATGGATCAAACGAAGGTGGGCGTTTTTGCCCAATCCGGTTTATTTTCTGGCAATATTCCTTCAACGTGGGCTACAATACGTATTCATAGCTGAAAAGTCTTGCACCTGCGATACTCGAGAAGGCGGAAAAACCTGCTCTGGGTATACACAGTAGTAGTAGTACATTTACACGTCTATGATCGTAGCCGGGCTCATTAAGACTAGCGCCACGGACGGAGCCGTGGCCTTACCGCTACTGTAAATAATGCCGGTCCGGTTTCGCCGCTTTTCGGGGCCAAAAAAGATATATATGCCAGGTATATATATATACTTCAAAGTATATAATTATAATATACTTATATAATATACGAGTATGTATGCAGCCACAGGAGAAGTGCCACATCCTTTCGGGGTGGAATTAAATAAATAACGAATTCATGCGCATGGCCGGCGAAACTCTGAGGGTTTCCCGCTAATTATTATTAACTATTAAATAGTTGAAGGCAGAATTTGTAGGAGGATGTGTGGCTTGTGCCCCGGAGTGATATAGGAGCAGTACTACTGACTGTAGTTATTCCTATATGATACCCTGGTATACGGTTAACGCGTACCCTGTACCCGACAACTAACTAACTGCTGATTTATAGCGGGCGTTGAGGGCCCTCGCGGCCTAATAAGGGCGGAAATTACCCGGGGGGGGGTATATATAGATAAGCTGAACTCGAGATCGGACAAAACAACAGGGTCAGGGGTGTAATACGGGGACCATAGTAAATATACATATAAATAGGACCAACTATTTATTGTTACTCGTAGTTAAAATATGTAAATATATCCTGGTAGGTTAAAACCCTTTTAGAACTGCAGTCTAGTTATGGGGACAAACCAATCTAATTCTAAGTAATGTGTCCCCAAAACGGGACTCCAGTCCTATAATGGTTAATATGTGTACCGTAGGTCCTATTCACTAAGTGTAGGTAGGGTCCCCCGTAATAGTCCTTGCAGCAAACCGACAGAATATCGGCAGCCTCCCCCGAAATTGGGCGGGGGCGCAGCGGGGGCATGCGGGTTTGAAGAACTCTTCTTGCTATTAATGGGGGGTGGGTCATGTCGATTCACCCCGCTATGCCGAGCGGACAAGCGGCCCATCGTAGCTGGAAGGAAAGGTTGATGGTATTAGAGGGAAAACATGTCGCACCGGCGTATCTACCGTCAGATGACGTGCTTTCCTCGTTTTAGTTTTTAGTTTTAGTTTTTCCCTTCTTTTCTGTCGAGTGGTTCCGGAAAGATGCACCCACGATTCGTGAGCAGTAGCATTTCAGTTGGCAGCATCTTGATAAAAAATATAAGGGCCGTTTTAATCTAAATATTTAGTACAAACGGTGCTTATATTTGTATACAGAGTGGTGTACTACTGTTGTTGTACCTACTCGCACACCAAACAACAGTTTCAGCCACAGGACACCCATTCAAAGGAAAAGCAAAGAGACCACAAACCGGCGGAGAGTCTACTACTACTTCTGCTGCCGCTGCTGTACAACAAAAACGAGACCGTTTTGAACGTTTTCTCGCAGTCTAGAAGACAGAGGGGGAAGGGACCGTTGCAACGATTTTGAAAATGGAGTACGAGAGAAAGCCCTTGTGCCTTACTGTAGTTCGCCCGACCTCCGTCGTCTCTCCTTTGGCTCAATAATTGGTCCGACGATAGCCTTTCCAGGTCCATGATAAGGACCTTGTTTTCATGATTGTCGGCATGCCTTTTTCTCGCTTTTGTCCCTCTTCCCGCTTCTGTCTCCCTTGAGTTCGCTTTCCGCATATTTTTGGTGCTCTGGCTCGCCAGCTCTGTCTTGCACCTTTCTCCCGTAGCCGGTTTACTGCTGGCAAACTTCGAGTGTATCCCCGACCCCGACTTTCGTCTTTCAGTTTCATACTGGGTGTTCGTTCTTGCTAGAGGCGTCTTAGGCCTCATTACGAGGTGTGGAGTAAGTCTAAACGGATCCTCTTTGTAGTCTGTTTCGAATAGCCGCATCTTCGTCCCCCCTTACCGATTTCCGGATGTTATTGTTTACATCCTTTGATCGTCGTGCGATCTGCATCTACGACTGACTGTTCAGGGTGGGCTAATGCTATGGAGTGCATACGAAATACGGGGTTGGTTATGGATATGCGAACGTATACCACTCTGTCCCGATATATAAAAACCGCTTTAATTTAATATTAAAGTACAAAATGTGCTTATATTTCGGGACAGAGTGGATAGTTCACACCCTGTACAACTAAGACTATTCGTAGTTGTCTGCCCGACAACTACTGTTTGAAAAAGCTGTGCAACTAGTTGTCTGTAGACAACTACTGTTTGAAAAAGTTGTGCAACTAGTTGTCTGTAGACAACTACTGTTTGGAAAACTTGTGCAACTAGTTGTCTGTACGACGTAGACAACTACTGTTTGAACGACCTGTGCACCTTAGTTGTCTGTAGACAGCTATTCTTTGGAAAACCTGTGCAACTAGTTGTCTGTAGACAACTACTGTTTGTTTACCTGTGCAACTAGTTGTCTGCAGACAACTGCTTGGTGAAAAACCTGCAACTAGTTGTCTGTAGACAACTACTACTGTTTGAAAAACTTGTGCAACTAGTTGTCTGCAGACAACTACTGTTTGAAAAAGTTGTGCAACTACTGTAGTTGTTTAGGGACAACTACTGAGTAGTTGCGGCCGCGCACAACTATTAGTTGTAGTTATTAGTTGTAGTTGTACAGGGTGTGACATAGTTGCTTAGGATTGTTAAAATAGGTGATGTCACACTTCTTGTATTTGATGCAATATATGGCGGAAGAGGGGAATCTCAACAGTCTGCCGAGATACCCCCTCGCAGCACTTCACATCATACACACCCCCAGTCTCCCTTGGTTTCGGTACCATAGCGTAGATATGTGTCGTGGTTTTGTGACCACAGAGCTTTTGCATCTCTCTTAGGATGAAGAATCGGCACGCATGCTGATTGTGCTCCGGATATCGGCGGGTAGAAATAACGGGCTTATTATTAACAACACACACACACCTACCTGTCGACGACGCGGTTTAAGATCGAGAAGAGCATAGCCGTCCCGAGAACTTCCGGCACTTGCTCCGGCTTCGCATCACCAGCAGGAACGGTGGAGCGGGGAAGGGGGGGGGGGTGGTCGGTTGGTGTGCCGACGTACAATCAATCAATATTCTCGTTTGTTGTTCGTTGATATACCTACTACGAAGTGTTGCTTGCGTTTCAACGAATGTGCGATAATTACGCAGGTCTGCGGCGTGGTCTAGAAGGTGTACAAATACAGTTTTCACAAAGCGGAGATTAAATGTAACTGCTCACTGTAACCGTCATACGTATCATCCTGGAGTACAAGTAGACCCCTTGTTCCCTGTAACTCTAATATCGCCCTGGGAGTACAGCAGTAGACTCCTTCACCAGGCACCTGTTATAATATTAGGTCCTGGTATCTGTGTACGTTGGAGTATTTTTTAGTGTGTTTTCTTTCGTTTATCTCTCCTTCAATGTATCTTTTTGTTGTTAAATTGCGTACGAGGTAAGTATGTATGTTGTGCCTGTCGTGTCCATGGACCAGTACAATGGCATGGCATATAACAGTGTCTACTCTCCGTACTGCATTACACTACTGTGTCTCTCTGTAACTACAGCAGTAGTAGTTTTGTGACCGCAGATAGATCTTGCACGTATCTCTCTAGGATGAAGAATCAGCACAGACACTGACTGGGGTGTGTGCTGTGTGTCGACCGGTAGACATATCGGTGTAATTTGAAGAGCACACACTCTCGTCGTCGTCTGTGGGATACCAATGTGGAAGACTCGTGTACAAACAGTACATGGTACAGCAGTAGTGGCCCCTCTATAGTGCCGGCTGAGTAGTTCCGGCTGCCCGCTATACTCGTAGTGCTTGTGAAATCGCTTGGCGCGGATGAGCGTGGCAGTGTGTGGAGTATATACATACATACGCAGTGCCGATTGCCGCTATAATGCCGGTAATGTTGGCTGGCGTGTATACCGGCCCCCACCGACACCACAGAGGAACCATCACTGTAGTGCTTGAAGTTTGATATCTCCTGTGTACTTGGAAGCTTTATCTTCTTGTGTGTACTTGCAGTTTTATATCTTGTGTGTACTTGAAGTTTAACATTTGTTGTGTGCACTTACTTGAAGTTTGCTATCTTGTGTGTGTACTTTACTTGCAGTTTTATATCTTGTGTGTGTTCGTCACATTTTAAACCGTAATTTCTGCCCGTCGAAAATCCAGCACACTCAAGTGTCCGGGCCGATTCTTCACCCTAGCTATTAATAGAGATACACGAGAGTCGCTTACAGCAGCAGTACAGTAGTACCGCTTTTTGTTCGATAACATTGTTGAGGGTCATGGTGTACGAGACAAATAAAAACTACCTGGTGCACAGTAGGCCCTAGCCTTTCAGGCACGCCGTAGGCGCTTTCAGGCATGCGTAGATAGGCACGCCGCAGGCGAAAAAAATTGAGATAGGCAAAAAGATAGGCATGTGCCTGACGTGCCTGAACGTGCCTGAAACGTGCCTATCTATTTCAGGCATTTGCCTGAAACAATGCCTGAGACGTGCCTGAAACATTTTCGGCGCCTTAAAACAATCTCTATACTAATTTCAAGTACTTTTGTGTGAATGGGCAAAATGCCTGAATAAATGCCTGAAACTTGTTCAGCGCCCCAACGCAAAGCCTACACTATTTTCAAGTAGTTAGTTAAAATGTCTGAAAAAATGCCTGAAACCTACTCAGCGTGGCAAGGAAATATCCTATACAAAATTCAAGTAGTTTGGTTTCGAGGGGTAAAATGCCTTGAAGAATGCAATACATACAAACGTGGTACAGGTATGTTATTAATAGTGTATACTATTAATAGCTATTCATAGTGTGTACCGATATGAAACAAACCGGGGTTCGTTACAGCACCTTCAGCTGTCGTCCAACGGTACAACAGCAGCAGCACAAAAATATATACCTGGTATACGTAGCACAAGTACTTCTATGTATGATAGATGTAGTAGATTAATCGATCTCGGACTACCACGTACCTCGTACTAGGTATATAGGCGTGCAATAATCATCATTTGGACGGAGCCAGTGTCCGGGTTGAATATCCGTTCATAAAAAACAAAGTATTATATATTTTCGTGCGTGTGCCTCGAACACTCTGCGAAGAAGAAAAAAACAAAGGAGGTTCGATTGGCAACACAATCAACTCCAAAACAACCAACGTGCGCATCATGTATTTCTGCATGCTGGGCCGAAAAAACTCCCAAGCCACAGCAGTGTTTGTTCCGACCTCAAATCACACGTCGACGACAAACAAACGACCCTCCCCCCTGCCCGCGTCCAACGTCCAACGCGCTGAATGCTCGCTGCCTACTATAATTATACTACAAATAAATGACCATGTCCCATGCCCGCACTGTCCGTCGAGATAACTACTCTTATTATAGAAAATGTTCCTGCAAAGTGGCGCTGCCAGAGCGAACTACTACTCTAGTCTATAATATGCAGGACACGACAACTGGATTTTATATTCTACATGACCGCACACACAGCGTATACGCCGTTGAGCCAGCCCTTCACGACAATCCTTCCTGGCGCCGCGTCGGGTTCCACGGTTGTGGCGCAGCATGACGGATAGCTCAAAGAGATCGTTGAGAGCTGTATAGTCTGTCGTGCTCCGAAGATGTTACTTAGGGTGCTGTGACGTATCTATATACTTTCATATACGAGTATACCACGGCTTGTTTCATACCGGTGCATAATAACAAGCATGGTACGTTTGTTTGCATACGTTCTTTCATTTTTTCATGCATTTTACTCCATGAAACCAAACTATTAATAATTGAATTTATAATATATAGGATTTCTCGCGGCGCTCAACAGGTTTCAGGCATTTTTTCAGGCATTTTACTATTTGAAACAAAAATACTTGAAATTAGTGTAGGATTTGCGTTGGGGCGTTGAACAAAGTCTTCCAGGCATTTTTTCAGGCATTTTTCCTTTTATCACGAAATCACTTGAAATTAGTGTAGGGTTTGTCTTGGGGCACCGAAAAGATTTCAGGCACATCTCAGGCATTTTTTCAGGTAAAAATGCCTGAAATACCCGAAAAAACAATCCCCTTTCTCCTGATTTTGGGAGTTGCAGACTAACGGCGGTATTTTTTTATGCCTTTAATGCCTGTAAGCGTGCCTGACGCGTGCCTAGGAAAAGATAGGCAATATAGGCACGAAAACAGTAGTTCAGGCACGCCTGTTTCAGAAACAGTAGTTCAGGCATTTTTTCAGGCATGCCTGAAAGGCTAGGGCCTAGTGCACAGTAACCCTGACCGTAATCCTAAGCCAATCAGACGCACCCTTTAACCATTGGATATAAATAGCACCTTTTGTCTACAGTAGTACCCAATGTGCTCCAACCATATAATCGAATACGTGGTACAATAAGCTCTACTACTGGTGGAATCTTTTCTCGAAAAAAAGCGGTAAGCTCTACGACGACTTCTGGCTCGCTGACGCATGCTACGATAGAGGCGCACCACGTTTTTTTTGCTGAGTTCCTCACTTGAGGAGCTCCACACCTCAATACCTGCAGTGGTCACCGAAACAATCATTTTGAAGGGAAGTATAAAGGAGCTACGCTACAAACAATCCCATTACCTGAGTATACGTACGATAAACATATATTGGAACACAATAATGAAAGTCAGACGATTTGTGGGTTAATGAGTCCGATCATTCAGAAACCGTTTCAGCCAAAATAAGGTATACCTTTATCGTAGCACGAGTCCTCTTCTAGTCCGTCTATTCCGGCAGCTATATACGAGGGAACTAAGGGAACCGAACAGGAACATGCCATGCGTGGGCAGCTATAAAGTACCCAACGTCGTCGAAAAAATGGTTTGACACACCCCTGTGTGTAAAAGACGAATATACAGTAGAACTACTGTACAACACTTATTAAATAGTATAAACACCCTAATCCTACGCAACCCCAAGCCAATCAAGCCCAATCAAACCAATGAGTGGTTGCTGTAGCGCTATATAGCCAGTTTGTCTCGTGCGATGTCGCCGGGTAGAAATGAGACGGTTTCATGTGAAGAACACACACAGCAGTATTAAGTAGTGTTTGTCAACCGCTTTATTTATCGAATAATAAACGGCAAACTCTATTGACCACGTACACGTGCATATATATGTATAGTTATGTTTGTGAAATTTTCGCACTTTTCGCAACTTTTCTTCGTACGAGCACTTTTCATACCATGCACGGACCTCGTTGCTCCGTAAGTCCCGCTAATTTACCGTTACTTCCAAACAGTACATACCGGTACTGTAACATACTGCATGGATGGGTGAACTATTTTAATATACACGAAGTATACTGTCTCACCGTGCAGGGCATGGCGTGCTCTCGCGCTTCCCCATCGCGGTATTTGATGGACCACGAAGCAAGCTTATTGTTGAGCGGGTCCTGGCCGTCTGAGACCGGAAACGCGGCGTGTGCGTCCCTGCTCTGGTAAAAATGCTGCAAGTCCTTGAAAGCGACGTCCGAGCCCGCGGCCGCCCCCATGGCCGTGTGTATGTAGGCGCAGTGGGGGCATTCGTTGGCGAGCGAGACACCAAGGGCAACCACCTCTTTCTGGCTCCGGGAGAGCTGTGTGGAGGGTTTTGTGAGCACAGGCGGGCGGAACAGACCAACAGGAGGGGGGGGGGGTGTTTTCATGTCGTGCGCGGCCGTAGTCGTATGACCATAGACCCTCGCATCCCTACAATGCCGGGACGGAGCACGATGGGTTTTCACCAACCAGGCAGACATTGCTTGCACCAAGCGCGTATGACCATAGGGGGGGGGGGCGTGGTTTTATGCGGCCTCAGTGTGCGGTCGTCCCGATGGTCTATCAGTATTGGTGTCCTCGAATGCTACTAAGAGTCTGTTTCCGGGGGGTTCGAGTCTCACGTGGGTCGGACTTTTGAGTTTATTTACAAAAATAAACAAAAAATGGAATCAACTGCTGAGAGCGCCTACTACCTATGTATATATCATAGGAACGTGGATAGGTGCAATTCGATGCGAGTCGACGAGGGAAGAAAAGGACGGAGTCTTCTCGCGATAAAACTGCGAGGCGAGAACCGTAGTGGGGGAGGAGGGAGAAAAGCCTACTTTGTGACCCCGGATCCGAGTTACGACTATTATTACTGGAGAAAGACAAGAAGGGCGAAGATAATCAATAAACGTAATCGGGGGAAAACAAACGCCGGTTTTTTCTTGTTTCATATCCTGTAGAAATCCCACCCAACCCAACTGCTCTGTTTTTCATTTTGACCTGGCAGCTGGGGAGAGGGCGGAATATCGTTGACTCTTCTTGTGGTCGTGTGACATGCCGGGTGAATATAGCAGCGTGTCCACGTCTCGCGATGTACAGCAAAGAACCTCGCCAGTCACCGATACGCATTTGTATGTGCTGTAGATTCCTCATGCATGTTGCGTGGGCGTGTATGTTGTACAGATATCCGAGAAGTCACAAAAGTTAACCTACTTCACGCAATGACCCGACGGCGAAACTTTACAAGGACGTACCGGGTAGAAAGGAAGGTTTAATGTGAAGAACACACACACACACCGGTAGTATTTTCGTTTGCTTGCTATGATACCTGTACAGTCAGTACTGCTGTAGTATTAGTTGTATAGAAAACTACGGCACCTACGTACTAAAATAAAAGACGGCACTCCTGGTATCTGAGATGAGCTGTTCGAAATCAAAACGCTGGTCGAAATCAAAACGTATGTGCGGTATCATGCGAGTCCAGCACACGATACGTACCATTAATACTACTGCTGCTGTACTCGTACCTACCTGTACTGTTTGCTACACATACATACATCCGCTAAATCTGTGGCTAAACCTCACCGTTCCTCTGCGGCGGTAAGCTTCGGTGTTGACGGCCCAGAGCGCGGCAGAGAACCTCGGGTTGTGCATGCTCACGGACACCGGGTTCCTCGCCGGCACCGGCGGGTTGAAGCCCGTCTCTCCAAAGAGAGACTTCAAGTTCTGTCGAAGGTAGGCGTTCAGGGCGACCTCTTCAGCCGTCAACCCCAGGGCGTCCGCATCCGCCCATCGGTCCAGGATGCGATTGCGCTCCTTCGACAGCTTGCCAAGGGTCGCTTGGTAGTGTTCGAGGTCCACCCGTTTCTCGTCACGAGTGGTGGTAGTAGCGTTGGCGGCCGCCGTCAGCGGTGGTGGTGGTGGCAGTTTGTCGCCGGCACCGCCGGCGCTCGTTCCTGGAGATGGAGGGACCATCACCCCACCGTTGGCACCATGGCTACCGTCCCCAATAACGCTCAACGCGATCTTGTTGTCCATAGTATGATACCGCCGCACAGGGCGAAGCGATGTACAGCAGTAATAGTAGTACTGTAGTACAGTAGTACGACTGTACTGTGGTACTGCTGTATTGCGTGCTGCCTGCTGTGCCACGACGCGAAGCGAAACTATACACAAATAATGTTGCGTGATGCCCTGCTGCTGCTCTGTAGCTCTGCTGTCGGAGTACTCTACCAGGAACGCTGGAGGAGGAGGAGGAGCAGGAGGAGGAGGAGGAACACAGCACGCAACATTCTGCCAGACGACGGGGTTGATTGGATCTTTAAAAATTTTGTTCTCTTGCTCTCAAAGTAATTCCACCCGCTTGTGTGTGTACGAGTATGTATGTATGTGTTCAACTATTTTTGTATGAGTCAGCGACATCGGCGGGACCCCTTCGGCGGCGAATTATTTTCCAGCAAATGTTTGCCAAAAAATAATTCGCGAAGTTTTCTTCTCTCGGTCCAACTTCACAGAATAATCAATAATCCACATTCTGCTGTCGGAGTACTCTACCAGGAACGCTGGAGGAGGAGGAGGAGCAGGAGGAGGAGGAGGAACACAGCACGCAACATTCTGCCAGACGACGGGGTTGATTGGAGCTTTAAAAATTTTGTTCTCTTGCTCTCAAAGTAATTCCACCCGCTTGTGTGTGTACGAGTATGTATGTATGTGTTCAACTATTTTTGTATGAGTCAGCGACATCGGCGGGACCCCTTCGGCGGCGAATTATTTTCCAGCAAATGTTTGCCAAAAAATAATTCGCGAAATTTTCTTCTCTCGGTCCAACTTCACAGAATTATCAATAATCCACATTCAGCTGCCATAGCAGCTGCCAGAGCAGCATTACGGGTAATATCATACTTCGATAGATATGGCATTGTTTGTAGATGCTAGCGTCAAGCTCCACTGGATGTTAATTTCAGGGCTGTTCGCGGGTCAGGTCAAACTCACGGGTCAGGTCGGGTCGGGTCGGGTCAGCTGACCCGCCCGACCCGCGAGAATTTTGAGATATCGGGTCATGACCCGACCCGACCCGCGAAAATTTAGATGTCGGGTCATGACCCGACCCGACCCGCGAAAATTTGAGATGTCGGGTCATGACCGACCCGACCCGCGAAAATTTTGAGATGTCGGGTCATGACCCGACCCGACCCGCGAGATTTTGGAAACCTCTTTACCCGACCCGACCCGACCCGTGAGATTTGAAAACCTCTTGACCCGACCCGACCTGACCCGTGAGATTTTGAACACTTGCTGACCCGACCCGACCCGACCCGCCAGATACCGATTGACCCGTGAGATACGGGTTTCATACGGGTCGGGTCGAGTGGACCCGTGATATTTCTCGCGGGTCAAAAAATAAAAACTCGCGGGTCCAAATCTGTAGTCGTTGCTCGTTTGTCCGTTGGTTGGGCCATGGTCATTCATACTATTACTATTCCTAGAGTGTCGTGCTTTTATTTGTTTGTGTTTTGTTTTTTTCTGCTGCTGTTTTTTTTTTAATTTATTTGTGGTGTGTGCTCGCGAGGATCTTCGTGAAGAGAGACATAGACCCACATCCCGCACATTGCCGTGCCTACCACGCCTTCTTCTCGGGTCGACTCGATATAGCTCTGACCCAAGATGGCTTCTGCTTCCGCCCCGGAAAGCGGGCAAACTATGCCGCCTCCGGCGAGGGCAATCGTGCTAATGTATCAATCCATGAGTTTGTGACATGCATCACTTGTACAATTGATGCGTGACTGCCTTGTTGTTACTGCTGCTGCTGCTGCTGCTGTCGTTTTTTATCTTCTTGTACCCTGCATTGATTTGCGGTCTGTCTGTACGGGTAGTTGGTTTGGAGGATGTGTGAGCATGATATAGTGCTGTGTGGTGTCATCCGACCAGGAGTTCGCCAAAGGTATGCCTGGTATGTAGTACCAGGTATATAATATGATCGTTCTGCACGCTATGATATGCACTCGGGGTATCGTCACGACGGGCAGGAAGTGGTAAAGTTAAAGGTTTGGGACCCGCGGGTCCGACCCGCTGAGACGAGAGTAGCCTCGGGCAGGAAGCGGTAATATAGGAAAAATCCGGGCCTGGGGGGCGGATCCGTGGGTTCGACCCACGGGTCGGACCCGCGGGTCAACGGAAAATAACTCGCGGATCATTCTGGCCCGACCCGCGAGTGACCCGTTTCTCGCGGGTCGGGTCAGGTCATGACCCGCGAGAAATTTATGATGTCGGGTCATGACCCGACCCGACCCGCGAAAATTTGAGATGTCGGGTCATGACCCGACCCGACCCGTGAATATTATGAGATGTCGGGACATGACCCGACCCGACCCGCGAGATTTTGGAAACCTCTTGACCCGACCCGAGCCGACCCGCGAGATTTCCAAACCTCTTGACCCGACCCGACCCGACCCGTGAGATTTTGAACACTTGCTGATCCGACCCGACCCGACCCGCGACATTTTGAACACCTCCTGACCCGACCCGCGGGTCGGGTCATGACCCGCGAACAGCCCTGGATATTTATTAGTAGTCGCCGTTGGATATTTATGTAGTGACACCCATCGAAAGCAAAGGTCGCCACACCACCTTGACCCTTTGGTTTTTCTCTGCGTGCCCACTCCTTGGTTATACCTGGCTACCTGGCTACGTAGTACGTACACTGCGTGCGTAGTCGCCCCAGTGATCTATTCATACTAAACTAAGAAACACGTCAGCTGTGAACTCCCCCGACCATAAATAGAGATATATAAAACTGAAAAAATATCGCGATATGCAGCGTTATTTGCTGAAATATGGGCCTGATGAGTTTTATACCGGCGTCAGATATGGCAATATTTTCGCCATACGTGGTACGCACGCGTGAGAAATCGAGTTGGTGGGAAATCCCACCAACTATATATTTTGTATTCTGGTAAATGGATAGATCCTAAAATGGTACGAAATGCATTGCTGGCGCTCAGGAGAGAGGCCCATGGCAGCCAGCAACAGAGCACACACTCAACGCACAACAACCGTGCACGTATCCATTGACATGTTGCCCCCGAAGCGGGACCATGTACGTACAGCTAATCCACGACTATTTCGTTAGCCACGTAGGCCAGACCGGTATGCCCTTGCTCCCGAGCCCGGGCAGGGTCGTAGTTGCCTCTGTGGTTTCGACAGCAACCAAGGCGCAGCAGCAGCAGCAGACGACGGATGGGTTCTTCTTCTCCTCGTACCCTTTTCTACCTCTTGTTGTTGTTGTTGTTTGTTTGCGCATCTACCCAATCCCACCGAACCCCAACTCCCAACGTGAAAATTTCAACCCCCAACTCAAGGCCACCCCGTAGAACGACCCGAGCGCAGCTTCCCCGCGTTGTTTTCTGTAAGGCGAGCTGCTGCTGCAGGCCACGTTTTCAAGTCCGTGCCATCTGTAATGATGTGCCTCCCCTGTCCTGCAGCTGGTGCCGCAATTCTCCTCGTGTGCTTCATTCAGCACGACGGGACTTTCAACAAAAAAACTCTTACGATCTTGTGCACCCGAGATTTATATCCCAGGTGTATCTCGAAAATAATCGCACATTCAGTTTTATATCGCGCGATTTGCGTTTACCCGTATGTCGATATTCAGAAAAGGGCAAAGAGTCCAAATAAATGACGATACGGAGTTTTATATGTGTCGTATTAAGTATAATATATGTGACCTCGAATACCACAATATTATTATTATTATCATTATTCATCATTGTTATTATTATGATTAGTATTATGATTATTATTATGATTATTATTATGATTATTATTGTGATTATTATTATGATTATTATTATGATTATTATTATTATGATTATTATTAGGATTATTATTATGATTATTATTATGATTATTATTATGATTATTATTATGATTATATTATTATGATTATGAATATGATTATTAATACCTGGTATGATTATTATTATGATTAATGTTATTATTATTATTATTATCATGATTATTATTATGATTATTATTATGATTGCGTATTATTATGATTATTATTATGATTATTATGATTATTGTTATGATTATTATGATTATTATGATTATTATGATTATTATGATTATTATGATTATTATGATATTATTGTTATTATTGTTATTATTGTTATTATTGTTATTATTATTATTATTGTTATTAGTAGTAGTAGTAGTAGTAGTATTATTACTGTTATTAGTATTATTATGATTATTATTATTATGATTATTATTGTTATTATTATTATTAGTAGTGGTAGTAGTATTATTATTGCTGTAATTATGAGTAGTAGTAGGAGTAGTAATAATGACTGTTATTAGTATATGATGATTATTATTATGATAAATTATTATTATTATTATTGTTATTAGTAGTAGTAGTAGTATTATTATTGCTTGTTATTAGTGATATTTGATTGTTATTATAGTTATTATTATTATGATTGTTATTAAGTAGAGGAGTAGTTTAGTATTATTACTGTTATTAGTATTATTATGATTATTATTATTATGATTATTATTATTATTATTGTTATTAGTAGTAGTAGTAGTATTATTATTGCTGTTATTAGTATTATTATGATTATTATTATGATTATTATTATTATGATTATTATTATTATGATTATTATTATTATTATTATTATTGTGATTATTATTATGATTATTATTATGATTATTATTATTATGATTATTATTAGGATTATTATTATGATTATTATTATGATTATTATTATGATTATTATTATGATTATATTATTATGATTATGAATATGATTATTAATACCTGGTATGCTTATTATTATGATTAGTGTTATGATTATAATTATTATTGATGATTATTATGAATGTTGTGATTATTATGATGTTTATTGTAATTATGATTATGATTATTATTATGATGATTATTAGGATTATGATTATGATTAGGATTATAGATTATAATTATAATTATAATATGATGATATTATGAATATGATTTTGAGATGATTATTAATACCGGGTATTAATATGATTATTAATACCTGGTATGATTATTATTATATTATTGTTATTATTATTGTTATTATTATTGACCACACAATAACCGCCTTTTCTCCCAAATTGTTTTTTTCCATACTCATCATCATCGTCATCATCATCACCATCAGAGGTGTTCTTCACAGTCACTAGGTGCCACCTCTGCATCTCTTTTTTTTTTTCACCACCCTTACGTAAACTCAAAGTCAATCGGCCCTTTTATCACCATCATCCTATATATTCTGAGCTAAAGTCCATGCAACCAGTTTCTTGGCCCCGACTAGCATTGATTTCTCTCCTCCTCGGGCGTGCCTGGAGCACCTCAGCAGCCGCACTTCACACACAACCTCACGAGAACAAAATCTCCTGCAAACCGCCTCCTTATCACGAGCTTCTCTCAATGATGGTGGCCAGTCCCTATTCTGACATTTCGACCACCCAAGCTTGCGGACACGGGCCGAGGGTGCGCCCACCACCGCCCAAGATAGCCGCGAGGGGACGCGAGCTACGATAGGGGTAAGGGATGCACATTATTTGACTTTTTCGTGACACGTGTCGCGACACGTGTCGCGGCGAGTGTCGCGGCGAGTATCGCGGCGAGCGTCGCTAACCCTAACCCTAACCCTAACCCTGCGTGCCGCGGCATGTTGCGAAATGCCGCGGAAAGTGTCGCGACACGAACCACGAAAAAGTCAAATCATGTAGATCCGTGTAGGGGTACGTAGCACGTTTTTTTTTTTTTTTGCCATCTGAGGCAAATCTATCTGACTGGCTATTATTATAGTATGCCTCTCAACTGAGGAACTTCCCAGTATCGCCGGAACGTCATTTGACGCGTGCTACGATCAAATACAGCACTCTTTGGCTAAAATGATGTACGAATGATCGGGTTCCTTAGCCCTAACTCGACGAAACTTTCAATCCTGTGTTGCTACATTTTTCAGAGTATCTTCGTATTACGTACGAAGCTCATGGCATTGTTCATCGGGTGCGTACAGTAGCAATTTTAGTTTCCTCCAAAAATCATTGTTTTGACTACTGCAGGTATTGAGGTATGGAGCTCCTCAAGCGAGGAGCCTTATAAACAATACGGTGCACCTCTACTGCACCTCTACCTTAAGGTATCATGCGTCATTTTTGTGTCTTGTAAATGTGTTCGATAATTGGCCATGGCGTGGTTCATCGTCTTGCACTTTCCCTTTTTCTCAATATCAGGGTTTTGGGAAGGGGGGTTCGAGCTCCTAATCGCACGAGGGGTCTCATAAAGTAGCACGTGTACTGATATCGTACAGTAGCATGTATCAGGGGTATAGGCTTCCACAGCAAGGCAGGCGCTGCAAAGGCAGTTAAAAAACGCAAGGCTTGCTGCAGGCTCAATTCCTTCGAGGTTTACCGTCGACCGCAAAAGCGTGCGTGTACCGTATATGACAGTGTATATCACACCCCCTGGGATGAATTTCAAGACGAATTTTCTCCATAACCAGGGGGGCACAGACAACGAAAAAGGCCGCTTTCGGAACATCTCGTCGACATCTTTCCTTAGACGGGCCGCTCGGGGTTAGCGCTCGACCGGTCGTCGAGAAAATCAGTGTTGAAATTCGTCCGAGGGGGTGTGGTATACAGTGCCATATACGATATTACATAGGAAAGTCGAACAAGGCGCGTGAAGAGTTTACGGCTACCACATGAACCAAGCGCCTCTCGAGCTGGAACTCGAGAGGCGCAAGGAACAGGATCAGGAGCTAATGCTAAGGAGTCGCTGGGCATGCTACAGTACACGGTGGCTACAATTCGAGTTACACACGGCGTCGATACCATCGTCGTCGTTTCGCCTCTGTTACGACCGCTACGTACCGCATGAGACGCTCATCGGAGATGGGGCGTAGCGTCGAGCAGGGAATCCGCAGGGGTGGCACTGCTCGTGTCGACCAGGCTGCTAGACCTGACCGCTTGGAGCGCTCGAAGAAGCTAGCGGGATTTTCAGACGCGGGGGGAATGCCACTGTTCCGACCTGGGCTATTGCAGGAGGGGGGGGCGTACTCATGTCGTGCATGACTGTTGTAGTCGTATGACCATAGACCCTCGCATCCCTACAATGCCGGGATGGAGCACGTTGAGTTTTCACAAACCAGGGAGACATTGTTTGTACCAAGCACGAAGCGCCGTGAGGTGTTGGGCGAGTCGCATGAAGGGTGAGCTGCATCCTACTAAGAACCGCTTGCGATGCGGACTTGCATATGGACGACAGCCTCCAAATACTTTTTTTTGTCTTCTGGTGTGGCCACTTCCTGGGACAGCAATGAATATTACCATGTATCTGCTTGAGGGCGCCTTACCGCATACGCACTACGTGATACGACAATTCGCCTTGTGCGGAGTTAAGGTTCTCCACCCCGCACACATGATCTAACTCGACCGCCAGCCGTGGTGATCGCCAAAACCAGAACACGGCACTCTCGTTGTCTAGCTCACGCAGTGAGAGGCTTGTTTTACAGCGTCGTCGCCAACCGACGCCAACCCCAGAACGCAGCATTATATTAGCATATATACGTATGTATGCATAGGTTGTTCGTGGTATGGGGGGGGTATAATTAATTATTTTAGCGAAAGACGTGGTATGGGGGGGGTATAATTAATTATTTTAGCGAAAGAGCAAGAAGAATATCAAGGTGCACCATGTTTTTGCCTTATAAGGGTGGTCACTTGAGGACCTATGTACCCCACCCAAAACACGGATTTTGCGGGGAAAGCAAGTGTTATATATGCTACCCGATGAGCAATATCCTGGCCTTTAAGTATAAAACGAAAAATATGGTAACACGATAATATAATTCCGACAATTTTGGGTTAAGGAGGCTATTGATAGTCGTTCCGAAAACGTTTCAGCCAGAAAAAGGTATACCTCTACCTCTAAAGTAGCACGCGTCCCAGCCTATATATAATATATATATGGGGGGGGGGTGTACTCATGTCGTGCACGGCCGTAGTCGTATGACCGTAGACCCTCGCATCCCTCCAATGCCGGGACGGAGCACGTTGGGTCTTCACCAACCAGGCAGACATTGCTTGCGCCAAGCGCGAAGCGGTGGGGTGTTAGCGGGTAACGGTCTGATGTGTTGCGGTGTACACCCGGGGGGGAGGCCCCGGTGTTCGCGGTTCCTAAAGGGCTGGCACCGAGGGTACGGGAAATGTGAATGCCGGGAAACAACGACGATAACAGCGAGTGTACGTATACTGCTTCGCTTCCAGTCCAGTCACCTGTGAGGGAGGTACATACACACGTTGGATATGCACCTGGCACCTTTTTGCGAAGGTCGTCAGGGTACCAGTGCCACCTAGTACCAGTCAAAAGTTCAACTTGTTTAGGTACCCCAGGTGCTCGCGAGTACTCAGTCGTTTCAGTTCCTGGTACTCTAGGTACTCGCGAGTACTCAGTCAGTTCAGCTTTTGGTAACTCCAGGGACTGAATCGTTCGAAATGACTGGTACTCGCGAGTCATTGACTGGGTAGTCGTACCAATGACTGATACTGGGAAGTACTAAACGAGTGGTACTGGTACTCTGACGACCTTTGCACTGGTTTTGTGCATCACGGTTTGTGTCTGCACCTACTACTCAAGCTGAAGAACGAAACCAACGGGAAGGCTTTATTCTGCAAGAACAACACCGCCTTACAGCAGTGCAATAGCTACGTAGTCGACATATTTTTCCCCCGCAAGCCACACTGCTGTCGTTGCTGTCTTCATTATAAACCACCATTTCTACTCCACGACATCAAACACACCCAGGGCCCGTCCTCATCCTTCTCCCAAGCTACTGTACTGTAGATACAAGCAGATTCCGACGTCACAAAGTTTGAAGACAAACGAACACACCTTGTACGTCGCAACAGAGACGGAGACGATAAACGCTAGTGCCAAACGTACCGGATACGAAGAAAATAGAAGCCAACCAGACAAAATATAGGGATGCCTTTGCAACATATTAGGGTTAAAACACGGTGTGGCTCGGCATACTGAATGTCTCACTCTTGCCACAAACAACGCTCTGATATCCCTACCGCCATGTTTCTGTGCCACCTTAATTTGTGCCGACCCAAAACGGACAAAAACCAGCGAAGACGAAACCGCCCTATTTCTTGCACAAAGTTTCGTGTAACTTCCTCTGGTGATGTGCGTACAGCACGCGCTACGCAAATTCTAAAACAAAATATCGCAACAAACGCTTGCCCGTAGTAGTAGTGCGGTATTTGTATCTGTTTAGAACATCCGTTGCTACTCGGCTGATGATTCAATGGACACACCTTCTCCGATGTATCAATGCCATAAGGGGGCACTTTGGCATATTTGAACCCCTCACCTATGTGACAACGATATACAGTGTCATCCACGACACACAACAAGAGAACACGGAGCAATGTTACCTGGTCTAACGTTATCGTCGATTTACAACCCCTCCCTCTGCGAGACAAAGCACGATTTTCGATACTCAAAAATACCCCCCGCGGGGCCAACATCAACCAGTCATAAGTGCTGAGAAACCCAATTACGACCCGCCCGTCTGCCCGCAACAAACAAACTCCATTCATCCAGCCGCGCCCCCCCTCCCCAACGGCTTGGTTTCAACACCTCGCATTGGTAGGGCATACTATAGTTTCGATGTGAGGACATAGCCCGGGGTACCACAAAGGGGAGTGATACCGCCAGATGAAAGCAAAAGGAATGGAGAAGAGATAATCCTGATTACTAGAACAATTGTAATGATACGAGTGAGCATGCGATATAACAACGATACACATAAAAACCAGGTTCCTCTCTACAACGCCCCCCCCCCCGCGCAAAATAAACCTATTATTGTAAGCAGTCAGACCCGGACACGTTCAGCAAAACGTAACGACCGTAGCGACAGCATGCAGTGTCGCGGTGTCATCTCGCGTGGCGCTACATATACAGTAGCTTGCACGGCAAGACTCCCATGCTGGCCAAGGAGTAACTGGTTCAAACGGCAGCAGCAAGCTGGCACATTCGCTGCGCCGCAAGAAACGCCGCCCAATGAACGGCAGCGTGAGTGCCACGGAAGCCGTGATACTCCTGGTATGATACGATTTCGGGACGAAAAACGAGAAGAAAGTGCGCGGGACATAAATGAGGATACGACATTTTTCTTCCAATCGGTTGTAACTATAGGACTTTACGTTTAGCTAGGGATGTTAATATGTCGTCCAAGCAGACGGTGAGGCACGCAGACAGGCATTTTCCATAACAGGTGTACCGGTGTCCTCTCCACAAATCTATTCGAAGAGTCTTGTGACTTCAAAAACAGCCGTTCGGAGGCGTCATTCAGCGTAATTCTGCACAGCAGACACGGTTTATTGTGGCACCGTGCGGATCAGACCGTACTCTTTCCTAACGTGGCACGACTAAATACCCTACAAGTCACCCGCAAGGACTCCTACTTTATCTAGCAAATGCGATTCGTAGCTGGCCTACAACTTGATCTCACCCTCAATACACCACTGTGAGAGTAAAAAACGAAAAAAACAACAATAACTTTATCATGAGGGGTATGCTTGAGAAAAACGAGGAGAAAACCGTGTGCGACGTGCACACTCAACGCGCGCACACACACACCTGGCATTCGCTTAGCAGATCATCCTCGATGGTATAGCTCGCCACCACGACAACCAGCATCAGTCGCAGCATCGCCAACGCCCCCGGACCGAGTGCGATATTCTCAACCTTTGCACGCGCAGTCATGGAAAAACGAGACGATTCAACACGCAGCGTTGTGGGATGGGGGTTACGAAATAATCAAGCCACTGACCCCTCACACTCGTAGCTGAGTCTCCTTTTATGGGTGTACGGGGTATCTGCGCGAGATCCTCCAGGGACCGGCGTTTGCCTGCAGAGCTGTATGCGCGTCTCTTATAATAGTCGATCAGCACCTTTGGTTGAAAACTCCGTGCTTGTGGACTACATACAAATGAGGAACTATTCACCTCCGGCGGTGTGTGAGGGTACTTGCGGCTCAATATCGTTTATTTGAAGATCTCTCTGTGGAAACGCTTTGCGTTGTTCTAGCGAGCCTCACCTCAGGTGCCAGCCAGTTATCACGCGGCCCTCGCGGGGCCTTTCGCCCGTCCCAGGTCGATATCCAAGACTTCATGTACAATATCAAGACCTTGGGCACGAACGCCCTCGCCATTAGCTCCGCCTCCCGCGCAAGAAAAAACATCGCTATTCTGATGGTGGGGTCTGTTTCTGCCCACGAGATTTGCCTAGGGAGTTTCAGCGGGTACTCGTCCGTGTATCCCTGGGCGCCCTTAACGATCGGCGTCACCTAAATTAAGGACGGGGGAAAGAAAATAGGAAAGAAAAAAAAAAAAGATAGAAAAAATTTAAAATTAAAAAAAAAAAAAGTAACAACAAAAAAACCAAAAAAAAAAGAAAAGGGAAAAAAAAATAAAAAAAAAAAAAAAAAAAAAAAAAATAAAAAAAAAAAAAAAAAAAGAAGAAATTTAAAACCAAGAATAAAGGAAAAAAAAAAAAAAACAAAAAAAAACAAAAAAAAAAAAAAAAAAAAAGAAAACAAACAGAGATGGCAGGAAACACGCATTTTATAAAGTTTACCTTATTAATCTCCCTGAACACCTTCCCCGCCCGGACTTTGCCGTCCTCGTTGTCCATCATCCACGACATCCCCCAGCTCATCACGTGCTGAATGATCGGAGATGCCGGCTTGAACTTCATCATCATGCGAACCGGCAGCGGGAACATTGGGCCCTCTTCCGACTGCGAGACGAAGCTAACGAGGCGAGAGGGAGGAGGGGAGGAACGCAACATGCTGAGTCCGACGTGGAACACGATGTATGAGGTGCAGCGCAACTACCAAGCAAGGCGGGTAGGAGGGGAAATAGGGACGGTCGTCGAGTACAAGGGTGTAATATCCTTGGTAGTGCAGAAGGTATACCGTAAGGTATGTTCCTAAATAATAATTCCGTTTGAAGAAAATATTAATAAACCAACGGCCCTTATATTTAGGGTCATATTGGTCCGGTATGTCAAGGGGGGTCTCCTGGCACACACATCGGCGTTCATCGGAACCTTTCGAGGTTGAAGCACGTGTTACCCCTGTGAACGGAGTGTGCATGGACGGTGAAAGTCTGGGGGTTGCGTACTGGGTTGAAGACACACACTTGTAGTAGGATTGTATTGCTTGCACCCTCGAACACTACTTCCTTCTGCGGTTTGCGTATACAGAGCAGTACCTGGTACATATCATATAGTTCGTGTTGAGGACCCTTGGCCTTAGGGAGGATCTACTTGGGGTACAAACTGCCGAATGCGAGATAGGAAATGAGAGAGACAACAACTGCAGCAAATGCTATGGTACATCTTCCGGGCAGGGGGCATGCCAAAAGTTAAACAAGTCTGGAAAGGCTAAGCCATGCCGACTCAACCCGCTATACAGAGCAGGCCGGCATTATCCGGGAACATATTCTGATAACCATGAAGGGAAGCAACAAAAAAATAAAAAAAAAAATAAAAAAACATACAAAAAAATGAATAATAACAAACAAAAAGAAAAAAAAAAAAAAAAAAAAAGAAAGACAAAAAAAAAAAAAAATAAAAATAGTAAAAAAAGAAAAATAAATAAATAGATAAATGTAAAAAAAAAAAAATAAAATAAATTAAAACACCCAGTAATAGTATAGTATTTGTTGTGTATCTCAAAGCGACTGTACACCAGTGCAGCATAAGACAGCACAAGATAACACTTGAGACATTTTCTCATCGTGCAGCAGGCGGAGGGACGGTAACAAAAATAACGATAAATGCACACTCCAGTGCTCATATCACCGACAGGCAGATGTATTTACCTGTCGACGACGCGGTTTAGGATCGAGAAAAGCATAGCCGTCCCTAGAACTTCCGGTACCTGTTCCGGCTTATCACAACAGACAACACGACGGGAGTGGGGCAGTAGGGTGTGGGGGGGGGGGGGGGGGG